>JAHWXV010491025.1:0-18734 GCA_024586415.1 Phrixothrix hirtus | reverse complement strand
AATAATTTGTGAAAAATATGCATTTCATTATAAAATTTACAAAATATGCAAAAAATGCATATATATGCACTTTGCATATATTCCGCCCCCTACTTATATGTAAAATTTTGTTTAGTTACGACTTTTTGTTTTCGAGATATCCTGTTCACAAGTAGACAGATATACACAGACCGATATCTAATAACATGATTTTAGGTGCATTTCCACCAAAATTTCGTCATCGCAAATTATGTATGAGAACTACTCTCTTCTTTACTTATATTTCATATAGGGTAAGAGAAAGTAAAAATACATGTTAAAAATAAAATTCAACAGCATTTTTTTGATTGAAATTATATTTTATTTACTAAGTTCGACAATTGTCATTCCAAATTGTATTTTGCGAAATTTTCTCTGAATTAATTGTTCCCTTTAAATTTGTCAAATTTGTTGTCGTTTTTAACGCCAAATAAATTTGTTTTGTTTCCATTTATCCTAAAGTGAAATGCTAATTGCCACACGTGGTAGTAGATTTTTATATTATGCAGATTTCTTATTTTTAAGAATATAAGAAAAGTTGTTTGTGATATCTTCAAGTCTATGCGAAAGTAAAGCTTTTATTATATTCAACCTTTTTCTTTTAAATACAGCACCGTCCAAAAATACATTGATAAATAAGGTTACATCGTACAAAACCCTTTGTTAAGTTGCCATGAAATAATTGCCTAATGCACATAAAAAAGCATTTTTATGACGCAAATTTCATCGTTTTTTCCATTTTTCGATTTGTTCTAATATCTTTTTGTATTTTATAAATTTTCCAAAACCTGTTAAAGCTTTGTGTAAATTTGAAAATGTTTCGTAACCTGATAGACTTCTACGAGGATAGCAGCCTTTACCAAATTTTTAAAAATTTATTTTTCGTTACCTTTCGTATATTTTAAAAGCACGCTTCCAGTAACTGTTGAGTTATTTTCGATCAATGTACACAACTAACACCTCAGTAAGAGATATGCCTTCGTTGTGTGCATTAAGCAATTGTTTCACTGCAACTTAACAAAAACTTTTATGTTGAAACTTTATTTATTCAAATAATTAGTATGCATCCGCAGTTTTAAATGTAGAAATAACTATCTTCAAAATACAGCGTTGTGTTCGAAATAAAAAGTTGAATGGAATAGAAAAAGTAAGCAATTTTTATTTGTTTGTTTGTTCGGTGGCTGAGGTTTTGGGATGCGAAAATTCCATTGACTTTCTTGGACCAGAACCGTTATCTAGCCATTTCCCTATGGCTACTATAATTTTGCCGAATCTGGATGAGTTCCACCGTCAGTAGGAATTTTTAACTTGCCAAATATTACATTCATACGGGTGCTATGATTTTACTTCCTTATCCGAGAAGAAGGTATGATTTTTAAATTTTTCTCCGCTGAAAAATTTAGCGACCTCGAACGAGTTTGAACCCGCGTCCTATAAGTATAGAGGCAAACATGATAACCACTGCACCAATCGGGGCCGGCAAAAGTAAGCAATAAAAAGAAAATAACTTTATATTTCATAGTTTTCCAAAATTTCCAAAAATCATAGTGTGAAATGGAAAACTAACCATCCTGAATGCAAATGAAAGAGTAGGCATGGAGTTGTTATTTTTGACAATACTCATACATACTTAGCTGATATATCCTAAATTAGTTATGCCAAATAAAAACTTCTACAATTTTGTTACGTGTGTTTAAAAAAGGAAGTAACGCCACATAGACCAAATCAGACAACCTGTCAGGCGTTTTGTAGACCGTGCCGTATGTGTGCGCGCATTGTATTATTGGAAAATGGAATTTTCCAACCCCCAAAGATATGGAAGTGCAACAGGCTCCAACACGTTTAAATTGCCGTCAATAAAGACCAAGGGTAATCTGTTATCCACATTATTGCTTCTAGTGTGAGGGTTGTATTGCGTTCCCTAAAAAATGTTGAATTTTAGGTTCTCATGTATCCGCTTGATCTTTCTATGATCGCAGTGGGTCCACAAACAAAATCAAGACCCTTCACTAAGCATAAAATTTGATGCCATTCTCGTGCCCAATTCGCTCTTTCGTTGCTCCATTCTAGTTTGAGGACACGGTGAAGTGGGTCCAGAGGAAGGCACAAAAATGGACGGTACGAATGTAGTTCATGAGATTTTATCCGGCGATAAATAGATGACTTTGACATTCTGTATTCTAATACTCCCATTCAATCTACTGAAATTGACCGAGTTGTGGAAAATCTGACTCTTGTGGCCCAAAGTTTTAAACGACATTCTTTACGATCCGTAGTGCCCGGGGACGTCCATATCCGTTGCAACGTCACGATTTACACAGCCAGCAATATCACTAAGCAAATGTCCAGCCTCTCTCTTGGTAATCATACGGCCACGTTCAAAATCATTTAATCGCTGATAATTTTCAAATTGACGAACTCTTGGCGTTCTTAAATGATCAGAACGAAACAGTGGACAAACAATTCCCAAAATTGGCAGTTATTACACACCGATAGTTTTATTTCACAGAATTTATTGTTACTACGTGTAAACAAACAACAACAACAACCAATAGACTTTATTCAAATAGGAATTTTCTAAAACTTTCATTAAAATTGATGAACTTCCATGTGTTACCATTTCTATGCAAGTCAGTCACGCGAGGTGAAACGTCATCAAATATCAGAAAATAACAGCGAGAATTTAAAAACCCTTAAGAAGCAAACGCATTTCTGACCGTTCTTTGAAGGTAAATAAACAAAGCTTTTACGAAGACCCGCCGAAAATCCTCATCAGTTCGAAACGCCAAACTCCTAGCATCTGATGGGATTTAAAAATACTTCATAAGTTAATAAAACGACAACCAACAATTCCATATGAATTGAACAAAAATCAACACCGGCAACGTGTAGACATTTGTACACAATGACTTCTTAGTCCGCATGACGATTGTTTTTTAAAAAGAATTATTACTGCGATTAAAATTTCCATATAGGAACCCAGGTGGCTGGGTTCTGGACCAAAGCCGAGTCCGGTCCCAAATAATTATCATTTTAGAAAAAAGGCGTTGCTTAATGTTAGGTTTGATGTAATCTGTTTTGAAATGATTTCAAATAGTCGTGCCCAGCATGATTAGAGTGCAGCAAATGTCGCGCCAATAGTACTTGGTATTGCTGAACAGAAATAGAGTGCTTCTCACCAGTATAACGCAAAACTGCGTACTTGAATTATGATTCAAAAATTACTGAGCCCGGATGGAATATTTTTTTTACAAATAACGTATAGTCTTGATGCTGCTCCAGCTGACTAAAATCGAATCCGTTGAATGGAACATTTCCTTAGAAGTGAAACTTCTAAATATGGCGACTGGTATGACAAAGTTATACTGGTGACCAAAAGATGGGCATGGATTGTAGATTAGAATGGCGGTTACATAGTTTAGGTAACGTTAATTTTGCTTTCTAAACAAAATTTTGATAAAAGGATACTTTGCCGAACAATCTACTAGCAGGGTGTTCGATTAAGTTAACGGCACATACTACGCTATATGTACAAATAAAAAACCCTTATGGACTGTTTTTCTAAGATGCATAGTTTATAATTTGATTTATTGTGTTCGAGTATCTCCCTGGTTACGTATGCAATTTTACAGCGCAATCAGTACTCATTTGAATACTAAGTACTCGTAAAGTCACGAATATAATAACTGTTATAATAGAAGTTGTGATTTTCTTTCTAAGTTATGTTTTAACTGTGTTGTACTGTTATTTCTTTAGAAAAAAACTGGGGCGTTTACTAAATACTATTTTAACTGCGTTTGTGTTTATTTAATTGACATTCAAGAAAATTTTACGTTGTTTTGAACTGTTTCGAATTGTTACGTTTTAGACAAAGTTTATAAACAATCTATGTACAAAAATATTTTTATGTAAATCGCTGTTCTTGGTTGTTTGTTATTAATGCAGTGTATTTTTAATTATGATCATCAAGGTCACTGAAATTATGAAAATTATAAAAACTGCCGCTTCACAGAAATATGTGTTATAAACAAGATCGTCATTTTATTGTTATTTGTTAGATTATATGTACAGTCAAGAACGAGAAGTGCATGCTCAATTGAAAATGAGATTCACTTAAATCGCAACAACCATACAAATCCATTAGAAGGCGCATCCATGACAGCTATATTTGAAGTAGCGCGTGTGATATCTATATTAAGAATGGTTCTAACACAACAACGTATTTTAGTAACTCCGCATATTTCAAAAGATGAGTGTGTTAATAATCGATAAACTTTAGGTGTGGACGAATCTGTGTAAACCAATTTGAACCTTGGGGTGGGCATGGACTTTTCATTCATACTATACCTTGGTGTTAACTGTTAGTGAATAATAATTATTTTTTATAGTTTTATTGTTTTTAAATGACCAGTAAATTCTTTTATTGCAATTTTTAAATATATTTGTTGCATAAAAGCAATTTACAAAATTTTAACGTCCCCATTTTAGCATCACAGTTATTTCTTTAAGTTGGTAGTAGATGACACATTTATTTTTTATGTATTTAAAGTATTCACAAAATCTAAAACAAGCAACAAAATCTAAACGACCTCTTAGCTTCACTAATTAAAAAACTTTCGTTATTTGTAGTCTATTGCACTCCTTATAATTAGAATTTAGCGGAAATAGTTTAAAATAAAGATTAGAGGTGCATAATTTTCATACAAATTTGACGTTTACAGCAATGAATTATCATTTCAGACAAATTTTTACATGCAAATTCAGCATCGAATTTAAAACTTTAAATATTTAACATCTAACTTAATAATTCATTCATAAATAATTTATAATTAATAATTACTAAATTTATAGAAAAATCCAAATTTAAGAATTTACTGCTTTCGCATTTTTATTAAAATAATTGTCAAGGACACTGCACTTCAAAATGTACATACATTAATAGAACTAAGTATGGTACAGACATAATTTGATCTTATATAAATACAAGGATATGTTATGTTAATTACAACGTGTAGTTAAATGCACAGACCCTGATTTGTGGTCAATTTTTAGTGTAAATTTGCAAATTTTTTTATTTAAATTAAAATTTTCCACGGATTTGTGTTTAGTGAGACAATCGTACACATGTATTAACTAATGCGCTTATTTCTCAAAAACCCTGAACTTGTTTGTTTAATTACGTTTTAGATAGGGTTTATTAAATGCATTTCGCTTTCGATATTGTTTTTGTTTCATTAAAAAGTTCATTTAGCATTATAATAGCCAGCATTTATATTATGTATAATAAATACTGAAAATTTTAAGCAGTAGAGTGAGAGTCCGTTTGTCTGAAAGTTGCGCGATAGCCAAGCTACGCAAAATATTTGTAGAACCGTTTCCTTTCACGTAAATAATGTAAGCTTATCCCTGACAATGAAAACACATATTGACTTCCTAAAATGTTGAATTAATAATTATTAGTGAGCTAGCTACAGTCAAGGTTCAACGAGCCACTCGAACTGTGGAAACCCATAACGCATTTTTCTCACTATATTGAATAAGCCTATGCCTAAAAGCATATATTCGGGATTTCGAGAAAAACAGTCAGCTACTTGTTTTGTGGAAGTGACAGTCTAATAGATTTGAAAGCAATTTAGTCGACAATTGAGCGGTATAATTTTTTAATCGTCAACGGCGACGATAACTTCAACGTTTTTAGTAGTTAACTCCTACAGCTTGAGTTGCACATCTTTTACAGTGGGATTTTGCTTAAGTATAAGCTCATTGTCTCGAACGAATTACTAAATGTTAATATAAACAATTTATTAAAATTAAGAAAATAATTAAAAACATACATATAACATAAGAAAAATTATAAATGCAATAAATCAATTATTTAAAATTATTTAAAACAACGTGATGCGGCCAATGTTACATAAACCGATTACAACGATTTTGTAAGAAAATTTGTTTTACGATACTCTATCCTAAATTATAAATTAGATTAAAACAACAAAGAAAGTTGTCTAAAGAAAGGTATTGCGGTTTCTAACTGAAGCAATGAATGAAATACAATTTTTAAATATTCTTCTAGAATTTGAATATGTTTGTTTAGTCGAATTTTACATGCGGTTACGATGAAATACTTTATAAATCTGTTGTGCTGGCTTCGTCTGGCTTCCCCAGTGTCATGACTGTTTACACTTTGTTTCTGCATTAGAGCGGATTTGAATCCTCCAAGTTATTTAGTGTAACAATTTAAATCATGGTTGTCCCGGCTCTAATTTATTTATAATGATGACATACATCAGCTCCTCTATTTAATTTAACTTCATTACTGAATTTGCACTGTAACTGACGGCATACGTCGCGGCTTGTGCTAGCTCAGGATAAGACACTATTTTCATGGTGTGCAGAATTTTTTAAAGTTGTTACCCTTGACTTGACCGATACTGCTTCTTGATTTTTGAATTTGAGCAAATAATTTTAAATCTGGTTTCGGTTAGTCAAGGATTCTCACGAAACATACTAATTTATATTTCCTTAGTATTAAATTTTAACTTTCTGTCTATTTGCGGCAAATTTGGTAATACTCCATACTTATTTCAAATTCTACATTATATTGAAGTGATTACTTATTTCGTATGGCTTAGTTCTTTGCTTTAGCAAATACACCGATTTATTTAGTTTTCACAAATAACGAGGGAACCTCAACAAATGAGAATTCCCGATTTTTTTAAACTTTGCACACATACACTATAGACAAAAATAATTGACACGTATTGTTTTCATCGGCAACCGAGGGGTGAAATCGGTTCTTAAAATTGGAATTCATTTTTTGGAGGGGCAGATAGAGACAAAGCTTTCAATTTGCACTATCGTTTATTTTTCAAACGCTTTTTATTGATGTATATATCATCCCAGTGGCGTACCAACTTGGGGGATATTGGCGTAATATTACGGGTAAAATACCCCACATGTAATTGAAAATCCGATTACATATTCGCACATTAAATTAGAAAATCTAAGTTACGTGATTTTGATGAAATTTGTAACTCTACGTATAGGGGCTGTACAAAAATAAACAATTTTTTTGCAAGCCGCATGTTTTAGGATAATAAAGTACACAAAATTCGTCTTGTTTAACAAATATATATTTATAATCTGACGGGAAAGATTTATTGTATATTTTTATTACTTAAACTGTAAAACACACTTATAGTTGTGGTGAAAACGCGAATTCGTTAAATATCACAAAACGAGTAAAATTTGCATTACTTGAACTAACTGCAATTTAGAAATCATAATTGCGCTGTATATCAGTGGTAATAATGATTTATAGTGGTATCTTTAAGACTTGTGGGGAAGGTAAAGTAAGTGTCATTATAAATTTTTATTGATAATTAGTAGATTATTATTATTATGCTATGCATGTCTGACTGTTTACTAGTTGCTTGTAAGAAAAAGACGGAAAATCTCCTAATATAAACAATATCCTTAATTACAATAAAAACTAATTACCAAGGTACAGGTTAGAGGTTGTAATTTTTACAATAGTGATGGTCTTCACACTATCCATAACTAATCGCAGTACGTGTCTTGCATACACTACATTCTATATTCGTATCAGTATTACCCTTTTCACTTTTCTGTTTGTTCCGTTACTCCTTTTTTTGTTTTGTCTGTCGAGGGTAAGAGGTCAGGATGCGATAGTTTCAGCCATTATAATAATTTCTTTAACTTTGTAAAATTTAGTGGTATTTCAAACTCCCTTCCTCAGTGCTGATTTTTAATATTATTGGTTCCTTTTACAATTTACTTAATTCTTTTACCCAATTGAATTTATTGTTATTTATCAATAAGGTGTACTGCATAAAATGAGAGGATAACGAATCTATTTTAAAGGATTTTAATTGCTTTCCTTGGGATCTTGGCCCTTCACAGAACAATTAAATTTACGTTCTGTAATTTTACCTAGAATGCTTATTTAAAAGTTTATATCATTCGACATATTTTCCAATAAATAATAATTAAGTCGCAAGTTTAATACATATATTTAAAGTAAAATTTCGATATGTAAAAACTACAAATTTCTACCAACAATTAAAAAGTAAATTGATACAAATAGACCCTTTTCGCTACCTGGGATGGCTTTCTTAGAAATGTAAACACAAATTTCATTGACTGAACTGCACACGATGGAGTCTCGGTCGTTAAAAATATTAGTCTATTTAAATAAACTACCTTATTGTTAAGATTTTTTAATTTTCCTTAATTTCAACTTTAAATAATTTGATATGGTCACTTACGTTATCGAGCTAATTGCATATTATTTCTATGTAAATAATATAGGTCAGCGGTGGAGGTTTCTTGCTTCCCTTCTGGATAAAAGCTCGTTGCTCTGGGCTTGTTTAACTCTGTTTACCATTTGGTTGCTTCTAACGGATTACAAGGCGCATATACTTGCGTTAGCTATGGAAGCCGAATTTGAAAACGAGCCGATTTTTAATTTATTTTCAGAAATCGTACAGTGCCCGGACCTTTATACTTAACTCGTAATTTCTTTAAAAGATTTTGGCCGTAGCGGACTCCACGATAGATTTTAATATTTGTTTATCTCCCTTAGGTACATGAGCTACACTGACGTCTTACGTCACAAGGAAATGTTATGTAATTGATCTCTTCGCCAGTCATGCGAGATGTGACTTTTAATAACGCTAACACTGAAACGAAAAAGACCTAGTTTTTTTTCGTCTCGTGTTTTTATTTAGTTTATCTTTATTTCGCAGACGTTTCATTTGCCCTCAGACTACTTCTCAGTGCGCCTGAGTTTAGTATAATTTATATTTCCTTTGCCCATTTGGTTGTATTTTATGTTTTTTATTTTTATTATTTAAAACCCCTTCTTTTCACGTATGTTAAACACAGTTTGCTACGGAACATCGGTATATTTCTGTATAACTACGAGTATTTATCTTCTATGCAGTATGTCACTATCATACTGTTCAATAGCTTATTTTTTATTATTTTAGGAAACAATTTGTTTTCATGTTTAAAGAATTGTTGTAAACTACTGTATTTTACAAGATTTTAGAAAAATAGAATAAGCGTAACTATATTTAATTTTTTTAATGTTGAGTTTTTCGTAATTTGAATTTTTAATCACATGGGTTTCAACAACATACTTGACAACATGTTGATATGGGATCTATGATTTTATTTCGTTATCCAAGATGTTTTTAAATTTTTCTTCGATGAAAAATCTATCAATCTTACTAGGTTACTAGGTTAAGAGTTCATCAAAGTAACAACTGAACCATAGACGTCGAAGATAAGTGGTTGATAATAGTAAAAATAAACTATTGGAAAGAAACTGTTTTGAAATGATTATGGAAGCGAGATAGTCATTTGATCCTAGCGTGAATAGGGGGTTTTTGATAACAAAAATTGCATTGTTTGTTGTTTGTTTGTTTTTGTGGCTAAGGGATCGGGATGCGGAATTTCCCTTGGCCCTCTTGGACTAGAACTGTTATATAACGATTTCGCCATGCCTACTAGAATTTTGCGAAATCTGGAGGAGTTCCACCACCAGTAGAGATTTTTAACGTGCTAAATATCACATTGATATGGGACCTACGATTTTACTTCCTTATCCGAGAAGAAGGTATGATTTTTAAATTTTTTTCGGCTGAAAAATTTACCGACCTCGATCGGGTTTGAACCCGTGTCTTATGGGCGTGGAGGCAAAGATACTAACCACTGCACCAGTTGGGAGCGGCAAAAAATTGTATTGAGAAGTGACTTAGAGAAACACAGGAATCACAATTTGAAAACTGAGAAATTATGGAACCTGTGATCTTCAAACGTATCTATACTTCCATTTACTTCTCTAAACCGAACCCTTCTTTCTATTCTTCCAACTTGCTAATTCCACTCTCTACGTTGATGTCCTATTTCTTGTTTGTTCAGCTATTGCTTTTTGTAGCCCAGGCGTCGGGATGCGAGAATTCATTTTGTTCATGGCTGCAATGGTCATTTCGTTTGACTATTAAATTTAGCCCAACCTGGAGGTTCTTCAGCTTCAAGTAAGAATTTATAACGTGATAAGCATCACATTGACATAGTACCTCGGTTTATATCCTTATCTGATTAGCATATTTTTAAATTTACAATTATGAGTGCCCTAAAATTAAAGCAAACCTTTCAACTGATGGGTTTTGTATTTAAGAACTAATAAAACACATCCCGATAATTTAATTTATATTAAAATAACCAAAACCTATTAGAGGAGAAGTTGCCTTTAATTTTTGGCCATTAATAGTTTTAAATTTAAAAATTGCTTCTCGCTTTAAGAGGTAAAATCGTAAGCGCTATATCAGTGTGTCTTATTTGAAGTTGTAACGTGCCAAGAATCACATTGACACAGCACCTGCAATTTTACCTCCGAAAAACATATTTTTAAATTTAAAATTGTTAATACACAAAAGTTAAAGGAAAATTCTCAACTGATTGATTTTGGTTTTAGAGGTTCTACTCTAGGCTAGGATAAATTTTAATAGGCAAGCAAAATCGCTACAGTGATTGAAGTCATGATCCATACTTCTCGTACTGACAGGTTTATACAGGTTCAAGCGCGTTTAAACTCCATGGCGTCATAGTTGCACATATGCGAAGCCTACACTATATACATTAGGCTCGAAAAGCAGTAGTTTTTAGTAGCCAGCCAGGCAATGTGGCTAGTGCATGAAAATGTCTCAGCTGATGAAAATTGAGCACCGCGCGGTCAAAATTTATAACGAAAGCAGTCGATCACGTTGATCGCATTAAACAACGTTTATACGGCATTTATGATGATTTATCTCCTTCATATCCCACTGTAAAAAAATAGGCAAAATGTTTGTGTTTGAAACAAAAATCCCTTAAAGGGAATTAGCAGTGATGTTTAACAATTTTGAAATAAGTATTCGCTGAATTCCCCATGACCATTTGCGTATGAATAATATTAGTGTAGGATGGGTATCGCATATTTTTTCTGCTCTCTAATGTTAACGTGTGCGCTCGTCTTTAAACATGTGTGAAGACAACTCAAAATTGATATTGGAGCCCATTCTCACAGGAGGTGAAACAATGGTTCTGCTTTGTAATCCTCTATAAAAAGGATAGCAATGGAATGGTGGTGACTCGTTGAAACTCGCCCCAGAAAGTCAGGTAGCTTAATAATGCGAAATTCATATTTCGTGGAAATTAAGCCATAACGAAGTCTCAAGCATTTCAACTCTACATATTTCAAATATTTTTCTTCACCGAAAAATTGTTACTCGCGGCTGGGTTTGAACTCTCGTCCTCTGGGCTTAGTTGAAACATCTTAACTCTGAAAACTTGAGACACGCATCAGTTACAGAGGTTTGCGTATTTATGCTCATCGTTGTATCTCCATTATCCTTTAGGTCTTCACGTATGTTTCTATTCTTTACAACTGCCTAACTAAATTTTCTTTGTTGTTCTATTAATGATGAGGTACAACGGTATTGGGCTTACGAGTTCGCCTTGTCTAACCCCATTTTTGGTTATTTTTGTTTGTGTTGATGTTGAAGTTAAATACTATTTTAGCAATGCTTTTATCGTACTCTTTACTTTTTTAATTAAGTTTTATTGTTGAAGGTTAAATTATTAGTGTATTTAGCTAGCAGTTCGCTTTAAAATTTCTGAACCGAGTAAAATTGTATACATCGATGTGTAAAACATCATAAATGTAGTACACACAATCAAATTTTCACGTAACTAAATACATTACCAAATTTTAATGGCGCCATTGCCAAATCTAAACTTGACTTATTAAAAATTTAATCATGTAGACTGGTTGAACCATTCATGCAAAATATTAAATTCGTTGATAAAAAATACTTTTTCGAAAATAGCAGGACCAAACAAAACATAGTGTAAACCATCTTAACCTTACGGACTATAAGTAACTGTAACTAAAACTGTTTTATTAACTGGAGTAGATATCGTAGTTGGTATAAGGTTGTGACGTTATACGCATTGCCGATTGCGTGCAACGAAAGATTCTTGACATTATCTATAGTTAATTATTTTAAACGAATTTAATGAATAAACTAATATAACGATGATGTTTGCAAAAGTGGTATTAATTAATAAACATTTAATAAAATGAGCAACATTTATTGTGTTCTTTGCAAGATTTACAGATTAAGAAAAATTATGGAATGTCAACGTTGAAATTAGGGATTAATTCTAACAAGGGGAGTGAGTGCACGGACCTGATGTCACAGATTTTAATGAAACTTTTTTGAATTATTCTGCAACACTAACATACGTTTTGTGTAAAAGGATTTTTGTCAACGCCTCTTTGTTTATGAGAAAACAAAATAGTAGAAAAAGAAATATATTAAACATGATTATAGTAAAATATTAAAAAATATGTTATACGAAACATTTTCAAGTTTATTTTATTTATTTTACTCTATTACAATATTTGGGATGGTATTTATCATAACAAAGCATTTGTTTACATCGGGTGCACCTAATAATCACTATTTGCTGACAATCACATTTTCGTTCTTTATGTCTGTATATGTTTTGATGCGTACCACGCATATTACAACATAACTTTGAAAATTGGCGAAGAAAGTTGATGGTGTATCAAAGAATGAATTTTAATTTCGAGTTCCCGGGAAGCTATTTCTCGTTGCTGCTCCAGTAGGTATTTTGCATATTGAAATAAATTGTTTCACTTGTCGATAAAAATAAACATCATCATAAATTAGTTTGAATATTATTTTAAGATGTAATTATAGCTGTTAGTTATTTCTAACATTAGTCTTTTGGGACCAATATTAAAAGTGTTAGATATATCTAACATTGGTCTGTTAAAGGTCAATATATTTCTTTTTCTACTATTTTATTTTTTTTCTCCGAAACTAAGGGGCGTTGACAAAAATCCTTTTACACAAAATGTATGTTAGTGTTGTAGAATAACTCAAAAAAGTTTCATTAAAATCCGTGACATCAGGTCCGTGCACTCCCCTTGTAAGTGTAGAAGCTTTCTTCATAATTTTAATCACAAAACGCAAAAAGGAAGATTACGGAAAGTTTTCAGCAATCTTGTAATTGTTGAATTTAGTTTATAGACGAAAGTGTCGCTTTAATTCTGCATTGAGTGAGTAGTTTCAAAATAAAAAAATTAATCAAAGTTGTATGTGCTGTTGTTGAACAATTCAGCATACGTATATGGATATTATACTCCATTTTGAACTAAATATAAATAAGTTATTAGAAGGATTGAATATTTTAATCCAAAACGTCTTGTGAATTTAATATCTTTATCTAAATCTTGGGTAAACAGTTAATTTTGACGATCCATTCATGTCAAGAACTTCATTTCAGACACATCCTGAAATATAAAGGATTAGGCATGCGTCCTAGAATTGGCAGGGGTAGAAGTCTTGACCACTAAGGGTGGTCAGTCAAGCAGACGTATTCTTACTGGTCACCCTAAGTAAGCACCCTAAAAACGGAAGTATGACCAGAAGGGTTTATGGCACGCGCCGAAGGCAATTTAAATAACTGAAATCAAAAATGTATTTCTATAAAATTGCAGCTAAAATTATGTTCTCGAATGCCACGTTTGAAAAATCCGTTTTAAAATGTTAAAGGGTAAATGTTGAAAGAATATTTACGGTACATAAAACTAATGCCAATTTTACTAAAATCGTAAATAAGTGTAGCGGAAAGTTGCGTTATAAGTCCCGTTAACTTTTCTACAGTCTTCACACGGCAGAAACCCCATGCCGAAACCCGTTGCCTTTTATAGATATCATATTGCATTCGCATTTACCTGTGCAGGTATAAAGTGAATGTATAACATGACGCATATGCTCAAATTTTAGGTTTTAAAAGGGTTGTGAAATATTTCACATGGCTACAATGGATCTATCTGTCTGTGTATATTTCATTTCTAGGTAGTGTGATCCGTGTGTAATAGGTTCCTGTAACGGTTATAAAGTATGTGTGTTTGTAGATCACAATAGATTCTATTATTCACTGAATTTTATAGTTTTTATATTCATTTGATACCTACTTAATTAAGCATCAATTATTTAATAAACGCCACACGTACATCTAATTATCATAATCGTTTATTTCTTCATAAAGAGAAGCCATATTTAAATTAAGAAAAATTATACCCTCATTCGATGTAAATGGAGAAATACATTATATAATTGAAAAATGTAACGGTTTAAATTTTACAATAATTTAAATTGTAAAGAATCAAATGATTAATAGACGTAAAATAAATTTTCAATTGTAAACTTCAATGCATTTATAAATGTAATGTGGTTATAAACCAAAACGCTTAGAGATTACGTTTGTAAGTCATGATTGAAAAGAAGGGACAATTTTTTTCTATTTAAGCTTGAGTTGTCATTGACTTATGGTACAATTTTGGGATTAATTTATATAAAAAGTAGCTTTTTATTTGATATAGATCCCAATAGTTCTTCATGCAGGATGCGAACCTTGCCTGCATCTATGCTGTTCAGGGTTAAAAAATAGGGCAATTTAGGGGTCTAAATCCACAAAAAACCTTTTACGGTCTGATTTTTTTGCTATGCCAATACAAACATAATAGTTATTGTACAAATCGGCTAAGTCACAAGTGGCTCGAGTAGGGTTATGTTTAACTTGTTATATGTATTTCTCACGAAAATATCAATAGCGGAAGCTTTACATTGTTTTGCTTTGCGTAAAAGCGTCAAATTTTCTATTAATAAGTTTTCAGTTTATCGTTTATCTTTAGGCATGATATTATATTATACCCTACATAAATGGTAACGCATGCTACGGCATAAAATAACTCAATTGCACAAGACCACGCGTAAAGCCAGAATGACCAGTTTTCCATTGCAAATAGGAGGGTTAAAATAATCAAAAGCTGACAGTATGCAAGCCTGTTTTAAAAGTGGGTAACAAGCACATTGAACATGGTATTTTTAAAGTAATATTTAGAATAACATCTAATGTTTGTTGCTATTTACATTCTTATTTTTCCATATATTAATTTAGGAAAAATGTGTAACGCAAGGACAGACAGAACTATCATTAAGTAATTTTGATTTCTTTCAGGGGTGTTTAAATTAATAAATAACGTATCCATTCGCTTGAATATTCGGATTAAATGTTAGATAAAAAATTATTGATAAACATGAAACTTGTCCGAATATTTTAATAAGATATTAATTATTACAATTGTTTCGGTCCTATCTTAGGACCATCTTCAGATAACAGTGAAATTAAAACTAGAAACTTATATAAATAAGTTTGTCAGAACACATACATAAATAAATATTAACATAACACAACTAAAATCATTTATATAAGTTTCATTGTTATCTGAAGATGGTCCTAAGATAGGACCGAAATAATTGTAATAATCTTATTAAAATATTCGACAAGTTTCGTGTTTTTTAATAATTTTCTATCTAATATTTTAAATAATAAATTGGTATATCTACTGGAAATATCGTCAAAACCAGCCATTACCTTATTTTCCTTTTCTCTATATCTTAATCTCTGCATAATAATTAATTTTTATAAGAAAGTCTGTCGATAAAACTTCTGTGATTTAGTCATTTAAAGTTTATGAATGCAAAACTTTTGCAAAAGTGATATTGAAAAACTAAAATAAACACGGGCACGGTGAGCGAAATATATTCCTCAAAATTATTGTAAGACAACAAGAAATGGTGAAATGCGAACATTTTCCAGAAACAAACGTGAAACGAGGCCTGAAATTGTCTGTATGGATAGGGTACTCTAGGGACGTGAATTTTAGTTGTCAGTGCATCAAACATAGGGTATTTAAAACATTAGTTCAGTTTTAGGAAAGGACAGTATTCAATATAAGTTCTGCTTAATCATCGATTAACATGAAATAAATTGATTTTCAAATGATTTAAATATTGGCGTGTGGCAGAAATTACTCAACACTCTACTCGAACATGGTACCGTTAATGATAGTAATTTTTGGCAAAACTTGATCGATTCTTGAAGACGTCCTATATTGTTCATATTTCTTGTCTCATGCAACGAAACTAGTTAATTGTTTAAAAATATTTATTTATATATCACTAATATTAGGATTATTTATTTACACTTATTTATTTAAATATTTATTTCACAGTACACTAATAACAAACTTTTCTATTTCTATTTATGTATAACAGTAACTAACAGGACACAAGGCTCGAATTAAAAATCTGCTATTTATATGGAAAGGAAAAGATTCAGAACATTAAGAGAATAAAATTAGTCATAATTCTGATGTAATAAATTACAATTCCATGACTCATTGATGACCTTGAATTTAATTAGACAAAAGTCGGCTAAAATAATGAGTCATTTGTGACATCATCTATCTTAGTTATAAGGAACCTTCTGGATTGTTCCAGAATTTTCTATTGAGTTTTTCTTTGTTTCTAATTTTGGTATACTCATATAAATCTGTTCCCAAAAAACGAGTATTCAAGGTATGCAAATCTCGACAAATGTTTACTTCTAGCTTTATTAAATTGATGATTTTGATTGAGAGCGCTTGGTCAAACATGTTTAATTAAACTTTGCAAAATTTGATTTAAAAAACACGAATTCCACAAACTTGTTAAGTTCTTTACAGCCTTTTATTAATGTTTAATGTATATTGTATAGTGATGAAAGCACCCTTTAGATATACAGGGTGTCTCACATCTATTGCATTACTGCATCCGCGCTATGTACGACAAAATGAAACTAAAAAGTCCTTTTTACATTTTAACAATAGTTGTTCGGTGCTTGCTTTAAGATATGTTTTAACTTTTAAATACTTTAGTAATACGGATCCTTTAATTATTTTTTCCTAAAATTATCAGATATTTTAATTAGAAAAATCAGTACGTAATATTCCTATGATGAACAGACTAATGGTTCGAAACTAGTGTAAAATTAATAAAAAAAATAATTAATCAAGACTACAAAATTTGGTTTTAAAAATAACTAACCATTTGCGACTCACTTAACAAAAATAAAAAGTCGCAAAGCTTCTGTACAAAACTTAAGCAATTGTATTTTGAGAACGATAGTAACCTAATTTAAACCAGTGGATGAAGCGCGACGTATAACTTGAAAAATAAATTTTTCGCTTATGAAGTGTCCGACTATCTTGCAAAATTTTAATCGAAAAATATACTACATTTTTAAACTAGAAAAGCTTGGTAAAGAAAATTTAATAGCAAACAACTGAAACTTATTGCAGAATACTCCGCATATTAAATTACCAAAATATACAAGCGATATGCTGACAGAACATTTTATCGAACTAAATTAATAACAATCAAATTATCAAAGTTATTTTTCATAAAGTCACATTCATCCAACATATCTAAATGATCTTATACACCGTGACTTTAAATAAAATTCTATAGTTTGACTTGAATTATAATATTCGCACAATATAATTACTTAAAAATTGTAGGTATGTGGGTATTTTTATGGTAACTATTGTTAGTATAATGGTATCAAAATTAATTAAATAGATAAATGTAAAAGGAGGTGTATAAAAACCGTTACTGATAAAACAAATAAGCGGACTATCCTTAATTAGTTGAAAATACGTTATATAAAGTCGTAGTCGGCCGCAAAAGTGTTGCAACATTTTTGGGAGCCTCAGCACAAATGAATGCTCACATAGAAATAACTATGAAAAACGAGTAATTAAAAGTGCACTACAGAATAAATTATGATTAATATTTCGTTAATAATAAATATTTGAGTATATATTATTTTAACATTAAGCTGAATGAACAATAATTTTGTTACATCAAATTTGTTAAATCGAATTTTAAAACTGGTTTAACTTGAATTATAATATTCATACAATATAATTACTTTAAAATCGTAGGTATGTGGGTATTTTTATGATAACTATTGTTAGTATAATGGTATCAAAAGTAATTAAATAGATAAATGTAATAGGAGGTGTATAAAAACCGTTAATAATAAAACAAACAAGCGGACTATCCTTAATTAGTTGAAAATACGTTATATAAAGTCGTAATCGGCCGCAAAAGTGTTGCAACATTTTTGGGAGCCTCAGCACAAATGAATGCTCACATAGAATTAACTATGGAAAACGTGTAAATAAAAGTGCACTACAGAATAAGTTATGATTAATATTTCGTTAATAATAAATATTAGAATATAAATTATTTTAACATTAAGCTGAATGAACAATAATTTTCTTACATCAAATTTGTTAAATCGAATTTTAAAACAGGTTTAACTTGAATTATAATATTCATACAATACAATTACTTTAAAATCGTAGGTATGTGGGTATTTTTATGGTAACTATTGTTAGTATAATGGTATCAAAAGTAATTAAATAGATAAATGTAATAGGAGGTGTATTAAAACCGTTAATAATAAAACAAACAAGCAGACTATCCTTAATTAGTTGAAAATACGTTATATAAAGTTGTAATCGGCCGCAAAAGTCTTGCAACATTTTTGGGAGCCTCAGCACAAATGAATGCTCACATAGAAATAACTATGAAAAACGAGTAAATAAAAGTGCACTACAGAATAAGGAATAAGGAATAAGGAATAAGGAATAAGGAATAAGGAATAAGGAATAAGGAATAAGGAATAAGGAATAAGGAATAAGGAATAAGGAATAAGGA
>JAHWXV010491020.1:0-30200 GCA_024586415.1 Phrixothrix hirtus | reverse complement strand
GCATGCCGGTACACGACGCACGCGCTCGTTGCGGTATGCGCGCGAACTACTAGTGTCTACAACAAAACGGACCTTACTTAAAAAACACGCCTCGTATGTTATTGAAAAACGTGGAAAAGATTGTTAATTGAATATAAAGATAAATTCTAGATTTCGAAATTAATATTTCTGTAAAATAATGAAAAATACGTAATCTGTCACATTTCTTAGAATTTGCGGTATTCAGGTAAAAGGATTAACTTATAGTACCTTTCTTTAGTAGTAAATAATGTTTAAGGCGGGACTAAATAACATTTAAACTTGAAAATACAAGTAGTGCTCCCTGGACGGATTTGGTTGCCTCGAGTGTTTGAAGAACAACCTTAAACGTGAATAACGTGAATTAGGTAGGCTCAAAACACAAAACAAGAAATTCTACTAATCCTTTAAAATGACTAAATTCAGTGAAAATTATGTAAATATGTAAACTTATGGATACCGGCGAGCCCTGTGACGAGAGTTCGTCCAATTGTAAGGTGTGTTGTATACACAACAGGAAAAATCTGCAAATCGTGGGTTTGCTTTGCGACATTAACTTTGAAGCTCATGGTACATAGATATTATATTTTTAAGCTTTTAAAAGATTATAGTAAAATCAAAGAGTACATAAAGAACATTATATGAATATTCTTTGGTAAAATATAAAATCACAATTACCGAAATTTAGGACTTGACTTTTAAAAATTAATACGCTTCTCATTTTGCGAAATGTTACCAGCTAAAGGATAAATAGCATTATAGTTACAATTTTTACAGAAAATACTAATTTGGCTAACTGTAGAAACCTGTGTGAGATATATTTAGTACCACAACTCAGTTGCTAGATGTCCAATGTGCTGCCATCCCGGCGCAGGTTAGTTATAAACTATGACAATAATTTACCACTTTTGAATTTCTTACTATTATGTACTCTATTGTATAACAAAAAAGGCAAAACGGTAACTAATTCGCATCAAAAAAAGGTGATTCACAGCGACTTAGGGAATACGAGTATTTGTATAAAATAATAGCGCGAATTTAAATCTTTTAAATCTTCGACCTATCCTATAACTATTGAAAATTTGCAAAATAACAACATTACTAGGAAATTTGATCGATTTTGTCAGACAAATTTTCAAATCAAATTGCATAAGCCTGCCTGGTGTGAGTTTATAGATAAAAATATGCTCGGTTTTAAATTGATCCTTGAATGATATTTGCTGAACTGACATTTTCATATTTCTATTTAAAAAATAGATATTTTAGTAATTTTGAATAAAGGTTTCTTATAGACAAGTAAGTATAGATTTATGAACTTCGCGATCTTTCTCTTTCATCCGTAGCAGATAACATTTAAAAGTGAGAACTAAAAGTATTTTTAATTACAGTTAAATATAGTATATTATTGGAATTAATTATTAAACGATATTAATATGAAATTATTAAAAAGAATGTCGCCTTAACTCGTGACAATAATTTTTAGGATGATCAATTTATGTAGCATTGCATGTAAAGTTAACTTCTTTTTAATAAAAAAAATTACAACCTACAATAAATATTCCCTACATGAACGACTTTCTCTAGTAAATTATTAATTGTACAAGTCCATGTTAATGAGATTTTTAAATAATTTTATAGCTAATATACCATTTAATGCTAAACCAATATAAAAGCAATAGAGTAAAACAAAAAGGAATTGACATCCTGTAATCATAAAATGTCCAAGAATAAATCAAAATTTGTTAATATTGTTTTTCCATATCTACAGTTTAGTAATACATCTTTCATCGTAAAATCCTTAGACCTGTAACAGATTGTTAATAATCAATTCGACCTGTTTTTGCGTTTTATTGAAAATCAAGACTGTAGTATACAACTTTAATTAAAAACTGATATATTATGTCCATTTCTTACTAATGTGAAAGATTTTATATGTTATTATTATCTATCATACCATTACGATAGAATATGTTGTAACGTACATTGTTACTGCTTGATACAATTGGAATTCTTCGCTAAATTCTTCACGTTTAATGCATTTCAGTAAATAAAATTAAACAAAATCTATGATGGACAGTTTTGTATTCGATCAATGACCAATAGTAAATGAAATGTTCCCTATCCCCCATCCATAAAAAATCTTATTGAAGTACTTGACGAATTTTAAACGATGCAGAATACATCATTACACAAAGAGTAGGAGCATCGCTACGTAGGCAATTTCAGTTATCTTTCTTTTGGTAAGCTATCTTAAGAAGATTTAACGCTCAAGTTTAACTCAGATAATTTTCTTCTGCGCAGGGTCATAATTTACAAACTACAAATTTGAAAAGGTATTGGTAAAGTGGATATAATATAAATGTCCCGTTAAGCTACTTGAAAAGTTAATGCGTATGACACCTTAAACGCGCGCGAAATCCAGCTACGCAATCAATAACTTCAGAGATCTTCAATTTGGTTTTTATTTTGCAAATAAATAAATCTCTAAAGCTCCAAACGATCCAATGTATATCATTACACAAAATTCAGGTGCATCGTGAAGTAGGCAATTTCAGACATCTTTTTTGGCGAAGTTTTCTTGAAGAGCTTTTACATGCAAATTTATCTCAGATATTTGCCTTATACGCAGAGTCATGTGTTGGTCATTATTTACAGAATCCAAATTCGCAAGGGCATTTATCAAGCGGATTTAGTACAAATGCGCTAGTTACTTGGACAGGAAATACGTATAACACGTTAAATATGCGCAAAACTTAACTGCGCAGTCGAAAACCTTAAAGATTCTCGATGCGCCTCTATTTTACAAATAAACAAATTTGATGAATTGCTCGATGAACTTCAAAAGGTAGGTGCATTGTCGCGTACGGGATTTCGGACATATTTCTCTAGTTAAGCTTTCTTGAATAAAATTAATGCGCAAGTTTATCTCAGATATATGCCTTATGCGCAAAATCATGGGTTTGTCATTATTTATAAAATACAAAATCGGAAAGGCATTTGTCAAGTGGATTTAGTACAAAGCAGACGTTGAGCTACGTGGAAAGCTAATTCGCATAATAAGTTATATTCGCAAAAAACCTAACTACGCACTACAGAGATTTTCGATGCGCCTTCATTTTGCAAATAAACATACCTATAAAAATACTCAACGAAATTCAAATGATGCGGTATACATCATTAGACAAAATGTGGTTGCATAGTCACGTAGTCAATTTTGAACAAATTTTTTTGGTTAAGCATTCTTGATAAAACTGAACGCGCAAGTTTATCTCAGGTAATTGCCTTCTGCGCAGCGTCATGTATTAATCATTATTATTAACAAATTGCAGATTCGAAAAGGCATTTTACAAGCGGATTTAATACATATACGTCGTTAATCTATTTGGAAAGCTAATTCGTATGACTCGGAAAATACGCGTGAAACCTTATTGCGCAGTCGACAACTTCAGAAATTATCGATGCGCCTTTGTTTTGCAAATAAATAATCTTAGTGAAGTGTTCAACGAACATGCGAACATGCGTTATACATGATTACACAAAGAATAGGTGCTTCGTCACGTAGGCAATTACAGTTATCTTTCCTTCGTTAAGTTATTTTGAAAAGATTTAACACGCAAGTTTATCACAGATAACTGCCTTAAGCGTAGGTTCATAAATTTGTAATTATTTACAAAATGTAAATTCGAAAAGGCATTTGTCAAGTGGATTTATAACGAATGTGCCGTTGAGCTACTTGAAAGCTAATGCGCATAATCCGTTAAATACGCACAAAATATTATTAATGGAGAATAATCTACAATCAAAATGGTGAATCGCCTTTTCTGGATGTTTTAATCAAGAGAAAAAGTAATGGTTCCAAACCATCTGTTGTACTTAAGGAAACTAACACTAATCGCTATCTAAATTTCAATTTTAATCATCAATTTAAAATTAAGAAGAGTATTAATACATGTATATACTAACATACGTTAGAGTCAAAATTATTTATTCTAATGAAAATATATGTAATTCCGAAGTTATCATTATAAAAGTTATCTCACTTCAAAACAATTATTCTCGTAATTTTATAAACGACATTATCGCTAAAATTGAAAACCACACACATAATAACATTAGTAAAACTGATACTGATCTATACTTTCCTACTACGCCGCTACCATATGTTGCTAGGATATCTGAAAAAATTGTAACAGAATAAGTAAAAAATTTAAAATAGAACCATTTTCAGTTCAATTTAAATACTGCTACTAAGCCTTTTAATAACAATCAAAATATTAAATTGTATTTACAAAATGCTTCAAAATTGTGCTATATTCTATATTGTGGGAATGAGAGATCATTAGAAATAAGATTTAACGAGCATAGAGGATACATTAAGAACGATCGATTTCAAAAATCTAAAACGGGTCGTAATATTTTTGTAATAGATGTTAAAATTATCTTTAGAGAGTCTAACATTTTCTAAAGAAAACTTAGGAAAACAGCTTTCACAAAATTCAATAGTAAAAACTGCATTTCGAAGAATTCCGTTAATTTAAATAACATTTTCTTCTTAATTAAAAAGAATTCTATTTTTTAAAAGTGTTTTTAGTTCTTTGCCTTGCTAAATGATTTTTGTTTTATTGCCAAGTAAAATTTCAATTGGTGTTTAATAAAGAATACAGGTGTTTGCTTCGAAACGCTACGTTTATTGGTTCAGGCATTTCTTGTTCAGTTATTGCGTTAATTTAAAGAATGTGACATCGTTTTTGGTTTGCATTTTGTGCAAAGCTTGTCTCTACTAGTTATTAATTATTTTAACTACATTTATTTAGATTTTGGTATATACAAAAATTTAGCATGCACGAATTCTGAATCGCATACAAATGCATTTTCTGTAGTTACAATAAATTTACATTATAGTTGTGAACATTGAGCCAATTTATTATTATTAAAATTTAAGGGCATTGATTTCGATGTGATGGCAAACTATTGAAGCCTAAACTCTAATTTCAAGGTGTTGGATGGTTTGTTACTACCTCGATTCCTTTTTAGATGCTTTACTGTTAGTCTTTATCCTGTAAAACATATTTTAGTATACGCTTTTATTATTTATATCAGCAAACAGACAATTCTTACATTTAAATATGATATTTTGTAAAAATAATAAAAATAATTCGGCAATGATTGTAATGAATGAAAATTAACTATTTATAGTAAGTGTCCCGCCGTTCGACTGACATAGATTAAAGGTATGTTCCTTAGCTAATTTCAAGTAAAAAGTATCTGATACTGGTACGTCCATATTATAGACGATATTAAATTTAACAGAGAAACCATAACCATTTAGTATAACACAATGTTTATTTATGTTTAACACAAATTTGATTACATTAATTGTTCAAAATATCCTACCCCCGCCTTAATACACATTCTCTTTTTATAATTGACGAGATCGCTCTCGGAAGCAGCCTAAATTTTATAAAGCAAACTCTAGTGTGAGATTTTCGGGCATATGCTAAATTCTTCATGTACTCTCAAGTATCATAATCCATTGGTATTAGGCCCGGTGACCTCGGTGACTAGGTAACAGGAGCTCTTTTTCCAATGTAACCAGTAGTAAACGTTAAAGTGGAAAAAACAATGCAAGACAAACCTCAAACAAGCAAAAATTTTAATGACAATGTGACAAAATTCAAAATAATTAACCTAACTATTTGTTGTATGAAAGATGCTGTCGCCCATAACTCCTTTTTCATCGAGCTTCGGACTTCAAATTACCTAAAAAATACGCATTTAAACTACGGCCGTCGAGTCGCTGGAAACTTGGTATACGAGTATAATTTAATAATACAATTAGCATTAAAAGGGCCAAGTAGTTTAAACTATTTTAATGTTAACTTATTATTGTGAATTTTAACAATACGCCCAACTGTAAACATCGTACTTTGAACTTACAAAGGTTTTATTTTCGAAGTATGAAGTTTATTTTTTGAACTTTATTTAAGGAAAGCTTATTATGTTCTTTAATCCATTTATCACGAATCGCGCGCGGTTTGTAAAAAAAACGATCGACGTTTTGCTTGACTTTTAAGTATTTTTTGTGTTTCTGGATCGGATCGTATTTGCTGCTATCGCACCTGCTTTCCACATATTTTATTTTGAAAATTAGGAATTGTAATGCCGGTCTTGCCCAAAGCAATAAGAGAGAAAACCTCTTTTTATGACGGCGATCGATTCGAGCATGTAATTAATAATTAATGTAACTTTGATTATTTTATATTTTTTGCCCGGCTTAGCCTTACGGATGCATCATTTTGTTTAATTAAAAGCTAAATACTGTCTTAAGCAATGCAACTTTTATATAACTTCAATTTATCAAGGTTTTAATTACAACAGGCCAATTATCGTTTTTATCAACACAAGTATGCGTATTTAGTTCATCGTGCTCTTAAAGGTGCAGATGGAAACGGGCATATTTTCTATCATGTACAGTTCATGACTGTTTCGTATATTGTCAGATCTTTACTGTGCATTTGAACGTTTACCTAATGAAAACTAGATTATTCGTTGCGCACTTTTTCAAAGTTACTAATATAGATTGGTTTAAATTTTAATTACTTAAATATTATGAACTTTCTATGTACGAAGGTGCTGTATCTAATATTTTAAATATATAGTTATTTTTGCTTGATTCGCGTATCCCTCTGCATTGTATTATACTTCAGATATCTAACACCTAAGTTTGGTATGCACTTTTAAAATTTTAAATGCAGGTTAAAAATTTGAAACGATTTATGCGGGTGTAAATTTATCAATGGATCGTTATGTTGTTGGTGCTTAATAATTAATTCTAATTCAATGTGCATCACAGCATTCAAATTTTAAAATACCAGTAATATCAGAAATTAATGAATTAAGAATATTACTTAACAATGAGTTACTTACATTGAAAGGCTATTGGAAATCACGAAATACGATTAAATTTGGGCACGCAAATAATAGATTTTAAATATATTAAAGAAGTTGTTCTTAAAATAAAACGGAGTTTCCAATATAAAATTAGGTCGTACCCTTGGTTACTTGATGGCATAATTAGAAGCCTCACTAAAGCGGTTCCAAGCAATGAAAATCGATACAAAAACAAATCTCCCTTTACTGAACTAATAGAATCAAATTAACTTACTTGCTTACTACGGTAAATATTCATCAGCCTATTACAAAGTATTGTTTCAATCTATCACCACACCAAATAAGTGGTCAACCTCATTTGATATTCTTGGCGTTATTGAAATGTCGTTACCAATCGAAAAGAAATATCAAGAAATGTCTTTTAGATTCTAGCAAACTATATGTTACAAGATAATGATTATGAATTAACTATAGAAGGATGAAATACTTCGTTTTTTAAAATTTTCTGTTTTATTAGATCTCCATGAACTCCTGAAATCGTTTACGATATAATCGTATATGAACATGCATAGAAAATACGATTTCTGTGATTCATTCCAATAAGTTACTCGTATTTACCTTATTGAATTTGTTAATGTAAATAATTCAGAAAACCATAATTTCGTGCCACCTGAAGAAAGAAAAGCTCTCGACATGGTGACAGTCCAACTGTTTCTAGAACGTAAAGAAAACAAAATTTTGATAATTCAAATTATAATGTAATGCTAATATTTCGAATAATTGTCTGAAGTATTCTACAATGTCAGAACAACTGTTAAAAAAGTAACTTTAGCTATATAACCATAATGAATTTAAGTTGTATAAAATATTTAAGCAGAACACTAATATCAATTACCTTGTATAATATATCTCTGACAACACACATAATTATTTAAAATGTGACATAGGTTAATGCTTGCGAAAGTATCAATTGTTAGCACTTGTTAATATAGTAATCTAAGTCACTAATGAAATTTATAATGTTAATCGGAAACAATTTAATATAAAATTGAGACCAGTACTGTTTGATAGTATTAAGGTTGCTTTATAAGATACTTTTTGCCCCTCATGTCAAACATTGAAATTTGGTACTTTTAAAATTTAAACGAAAACATAACTCAGAAATGAAGCATACATAATATGAGAAAAACTTGTGATAGTAAATTTAAAGTGTATCTTATAGTATACGAGGTGTGTCTAATAAATTCGATGAACGGTATAATAAAAACACAAAAACAGAATGCACATTGGGAATACCTTTATTGACCTTCAAAGTAGTCGCCACCAGACACAACAAACTTTTGACAACGTTCGTATAACTTCCGGCAACTGTCGTAAAACTGTTGCTTTGGAATCGCTTTCAGAAGTGCTGTTACATGTTCTTGAATCTACTTGATGTCCGCAAACCATGGTCTCTTTAGGGTCCCCTTAAGACGAGGGAACAAAAAGAAGGCAGCAGGAGCAAGATCTGGAGAGTAAAGTGGATATTCCAAAACCATCAAAAATTGGCGTACAATGATGCTTGTATGCGATGGCGCATTGTCGTGCAGTAACATCCACTTTCCCGGATGCGCCGCAACGAACTTTTGAAAACCTCCAAGTAGAATATGGCATTCACCGTTTGGTCAGCAGGGACGAATTCCTTATGGATGATTCCCTCTTTGTTAAAAAATGCGATCAACATGATTTTCACCTTGGATTTTTTCATGCGGCTTTTGGTTGCGGGGAAGAAGGTGACTGCCATTCCATTGACTGTGTTTTCGTTTCAGGGTCGTATTCGTAACACCAAGACTCGTCCTCTGTGACAATGGAACCCAGAAAGGACAGATCCCAGTAACACATGGCAATGAAATCGCCACTGTTTCAAAAGTGTTGCTTTTTATTCGTCTGTTAGAATGTGCGGCACAAATCGTGAACAAATCTTGCGCTTATCCAAATCTTCATGGATGACTCCCACTATGTCTTTACTAATGCCCACTTCTGCTGCTATTAATCGCAATGTCAATCGCAGATCTTTTGCTAGTAACACTCGCACAGGTTCAATTTCTTCAGTTGTCCTGCTTGTGGATGGCCAGCCCAAATCTAGTTTGTTCTCTACCGATTCCTTGCCAGAGCAAAAGCGTCAAACCAATTGTACACACATTTTCTACTCACAGCATCCTGTTCGTAAACTTGCACCAACACTTCATGGGTTTCCGTCGCCGTTTTACTCAATTTGAAGCAGAACTTAA
Source organism: Phrixothrix hirtus (assembly GCA_024586415.1). Lineage (NCBI taxonomy): Eukaryota > Metazoa > Arthropoda > Insecta > Coleoptera > Phengodidae > Phrixothrix > Phrixothrix hirtus. Next base: position 21,021 of record JAHWXV010491020.1, on the reverse strand, counting down.
TGTTGTGTCATTGCTCCATAGCTTTTCGACGCACACTAATCGGAACACTCTATTGAAATGCCTGCAGTACTACGATAAGAGAAACCTCGCGCGACAGACGCGACAGAGGACAGGTTAGATATGTCCATGCATATCTACGCACGCGGGTGATCCTATTTCAAGCGTTGAATACCGATATATTAGACCACTCACCGAATTTATTAGGCACACCTCGTATATACTTTCCTGAAAATATCTCTATTAACAAATTTATACATATTTAAACCTATAAAAATATTTAACGGGTTATTTTTAAGATCAAAGATATGGGAGAAATAATAGCATACCTTAGGTATACAACACTGAAGAACGAATGACTATTCTGACAATTTAAATATAATAAATTAATGGCAACAAACGTTCTACATCATAAGATAATATATAAAGTTCTAATAATTTACACTGTTTGCTTAAAAACAAATAATTTATCAGGGGTTGTTCAGATAAAAATATAATAATGTGCTAAAACAGATATATCCTCCCTAATATACCAGTTAATGATATAAAAATGCTTATCCTAAAAGTGAACTCAGAGCCGGTCATCAAAGATCAAGAAAAGTAACACAAAATTCAGCTATATTCAGATAATTTTCCAACGTACGTAAGATTTTAGTAAACCTATATGCCAGCATATGTTGCTGGTTCTTAGGCTTTTATTGAAATGGCTATACCATTGGCTGCCAGAAAATGATATTGCACATTGGTAGATGGTCTGAAATTTCCACAGATAATTTTCCATTTCAAAATATAGAAAATAAAGCAACCATTGTATGAACTGCGCTTTAAAATCCTTGCAATTGAACAATGTCAAAAAATAAATTTTTTAAATAAAAAACAGAGCACACCGAGCTTGTTTAAATAGTGGTTACAAATATATCTAGGCAAGACGAATTTTCATACTGTGCAACTCGTGATTTAATTTGATACTTCACTTTCGCATTAATGAAATTAATGAAGGTTTGTATAATACACACGTTGCAATAGCAACAGTAAATGCTACTGCAATTGCATCTACCTGAATCTAGGTTACCATTTTAAAAAGAGACATTCTAATAACACTATCAAGGCTGTTAGGGTACGCAAATAAATATATGCAACATACTATTCATCTTTTAATTTTATGAAGTGCAGTCGTTTGGCGCTAACTGCAACGCCATTCCAAAATCCTAATTCAATCAATGACCTTCCTGTATGTTGTAGCGTGGGAATACACCCTTAAATAAGTTTTTCTAAAGACAGAAATTTGCCTTATATATTTAAAACATATCAATTTAAGTTTTAACTATACCAAATACGCCCAACAATTACATTTTTTTAAAAATTTCAGTAAAACGGAATTTGTGGGTTCCAATTTATTTACGTTAAATGAGTATCTCAAAAAAGCTTTTTTCAAAAGTTAGATTTAAAAGTTGTTACTGCTTAACGTTTTCGTCTTAAACTGTAAAATATAACGGAAATAGCATCTTAATAGTATTTGATTTCTATTAGTTAACGTTGAGAAAATGGAAGAGATTGACTTTATCGTAAAATTAAAAATAAATATAGGACAAGCTTTATAAATTGTAATGGAGCCAAATACTTCCAGTCTATAAAATTAAAAACTATTTTATTATCAATATTGAAAATCTATATAGTATTAAAACTAGTAAATAATATAATTCATTTGTTTCAGCGATCCAGCAGTACACGCTTTACAATTTTTGGATGTCATTAATATGAAGGACCCTACACAGAAATCACATTTTTACAGAAACACCTTAAAAGAATCTTTACCGTATGTTCCTAAGGTAAGATATATATTACTGATATTTGATTACGTAACAAAATTTGGATTTATAAAATTTTTAATGTCAACGTGAAAAATTGACTATAAATATTTTATAGCGGCGTTGTTTAGGTACGTATTGTATAATAATTTGGCTTTTAAAATGAAAGCTTCTTATAAAAGATAATTTTTATGAATTGTTCGACTACTTTGTTTCGCAGTTGTGATAAAATAAACGAAAAAACTGCGCAGTTCTTTTATAAACAAAACGAATCGTGGAAACAGCGCACCTCTAACAGCCGTACTTTTAATAAAAGAGAAAGTTAATTGGAAATTAATTTAAGGGTTTGAATATCTACATGCCCAAATACATACACAAATATAATTTATAGAAATTTTATGTTTCTGCATATTTAAACAAATTAAATGTCACTAGATATATGGAACAGTAGAACTAAATATCTCAAATTAAGTGTATGTACATTAGGAATTAAATTCGAAATCTGCTAAATGAGCTTACCTATATAAGGTAGCTTTGCTTTCAGTACTAAATCTAATTTCCCTATTAAGTTTCAGAGAAGAATTTAAAAGGAAAAAATGTAGGTAATTGTTTTTTTATTTATTAAGGAATAATGTATAAAAATATATTTTGAAATTACCTTAAAAACCACTTTCCTCTCGTGATCGTAAAATTATATAAATTGGATTTAGTCCAGCTACACCTTTTCCGGTTCAACTCTTCGAATTAAAACTTCCCCTTTAGATTGCTCAATCTCACATCAAAGAAAGTACCCATTAGGTATTTTCACTCCAGTTCCTCTATAAATATTTTTGTGTGCTTGAAGAAGTTATAAATTACTAATGGGTAGATAATTTATATCTAACAATACTTCCGTATACATATTGCACAGTGCTTATTTTTATATATGTATTAAGACTTTAAATTATTTAAAGTTAAAAGCTAAGCTTTGTCAGTGCCTTTTGCTGTCATAAGATTGCAGTGTTCCACTTTAGCAGCGAATCCATAAAGATTTTAATTGTGTACAACTAGTACGCCCTACGCCATTAGATGAATTTAATAAGAAAATACGATAGCAAATAGGAAACCCTTATTTGAGTGCAGTGTAAAAACAAAAACACATAGCGGGTATGTACGTATTGCTTACAAACGCTAGGTTGTAGAATATGACTTAATATTAAATTCTATTCTTTTAATACTATGCTTAGGTTAGTGTTTAGTAGATAGCAAAAAAAAATTGTACAACTAAAAACAGATGCTGCTTTGTAATCCAACTATTCAGTATACCTTGTTCTCGATATACTTCTTTCATTAATAAAAATCGAGGTTTACGTGGAACTATAAGTTACCGCAACAACAAATCATTTTTGTTTAAAGGATTATGCGGTACAAATTCTGCCTACCCTTTCAAGGAGGCTCACAATGACGTCAAGAATTATTTATTTGCCCTAACAGCATCATTTGCACACGTTAAGCTACTGTTCATATTGTAAGTTATGTAACGATCATTAGAATTAAATGTTAATGCTAATTCTTGAATATATATTTTGGTAAGCGAAATACAAGAATAAACAACAAATTATGTTTAATCCAAATAATCGCTAAAGTTTGATGAATTAAGTGCACAAAATAAATCAAATCAATAAAAGTTACTAATTAAACAAATAAAATGTTAAGTAAATAATCATTTTATTTAAACAATTAGTAATTAAGGACATGAAAAAATATTACTGAATCATTACGCAAAATAGTTGAGTATATTATAGTGTATAAAATAAATACAAATAAGAAGTAAAGTCCTGTAAAGATTAAAAAATAAACATACCTGTACAAGGATAATAGGTAAAAACATAAACGCAAAAATGATACATGTAGTAGTAGGAATACTATGTAATATTTAAGTAAAACCTAAACATATAGAAACCTGTAAAATTTAGAAGAAACCATTGCAACTAAAATTATTAATTAGAGAGATGGCACCAGTATAAATCTAGATATTAGCCAGTCGTCCAAATTCTACAAAATTTAGATATGATAACAAATAGATAACAAGTAAGTGAATCTAATTGCAATTCGCCTTTCTTAGCAAACATAAGCCCACAACAGAGTTGGAAAAAAGACGTTTGCAAGTAGTAAGTTAATCACATCTTACAACACGCTCCAGTACGAAAATTTTATACCAGTCAGCACTGTTTCATCCTAGATAATTAGGAGATAAATCAGATAAATTACCCACAGAGAAATAGCAACCGAACGACAAATGCACTGCGTGTAGCTTCAAATTGAAATAAATACTTGAGTGAACAGCATCAGAACGCAAATCACAATTGTCAAATCCTCAACTACTCATAGCCATTTTATCGATACAAAAATGATGGAACGGTATCTTGTCTATAAAAAAACGTATAATAAAGTTAATTAAAGAATAGTTGAAATTAACAACTAGGAATATTTGTAACACTCATAAGAAATAAATATTTATAGACGAAGAATAAGTTAGAAGCAAAACTTTTTAATTACAATTTTTCCAAATACAGCCCAAAACATAGGCGTAACACACATACGGCTCATTTCATATAAAATAAAATACAATAAGTACACGAATGGTGCGAATAAATCAATACCAACAAAACAACACGAAGCCGAAAACGACCGTGACCGTAATAAAACACAACTTTCGCCTCTTATCATAAGATCATAGGTTCGTTACATTTATATTGTGGAAAAGATTTCAGCTAAGCGGTACACCTTGATGTCACAATTATTACAGTTTTTTATTTTGTTTTCAATGATTAATGAACTGTAGCAATTTTCTACAAACAATTAAACGCATAAACTTCTGTATTTTAATATTTACTAAAAGACTGTTTTAATCATTTCATAATTAAAAGAAACGATAAAAAATATGACAAGTAAGTATAACGTCACTGTGAAATTCTAACATGAAATGATCTCTAGTAGTAGAGAGGAAAAATAAGCTCTTCCAGCTGCCGCTTGCTAATTTAACATTTGCGGACCTTATGCAAAAGCTTCATATCAGACAGGGCATCTCGAATAAATGGTTGTTTTCGGCTCTAACTTGGACAAAAAATATGCGTAAATGGAAATGTCTTTCGTTACGTACATCAATTATTCGAACATCGGTTATCCCAAACAAATTCAAATATGTACTAACTTTTAAATATACCGAGTGTAAACTATGAAAGGAACCGGTCTGATTATTACAATTTTGTTTAAGATAGAAATGTAAAATTTGGTACAGGTGCAACTCGTAAAGTTCTCTGCCTCTTCCATAATCTTACTCTTTATTACTGACAATAGCGAGACCTCCATATCCAACTTGACAATTTTTTTAAATGGCAAGGGTGTCGAGTCTGGTACCATTTGAAAGGTATTTTTAAGTAGAATTCAGTGATATGCCACTTACTATGATTATTTTTAAAAATAACCTTGCTATTCTAAATTAAAAACTGAGAATCGTTATTTACTAGATAACTAAATAAACTTACAATTAGTAGGCATTGAAAGCAATGCATTGTTTATGTTATGTTTGACAAAAGGTTGACAGTCTAAAATTGTGCTCGAAATTGATTTGTGGGTTTATTATGGAAAGTCTTACAGAAAAAGAACGGATAGAAATCCTTGTGGTGATAGGATACGGTAACAGAAGACGTAGTCATGCAGAAGTGTGCGCTTTGTTTAATGCGACATGCCCTAATCGCAATCCTATCGTTAAATCTACTTTTACTAAAACGCTAAAACGTTTTACTCAAACAGATAATGTTAAGGATCGTCCTAGATTAGGTCGTCCAAGAACTGTCACAAACAATCAGAATTCCTTAAATGTTATGTTGGAAGTTGTTGATACGCCAAAGACTTCGTTACACCAACTAGCTGTAAACCACAATATTTCCAAGCAAAGCGTCTTTAATATCTTAAAACGTCAAAAACTCCATCCTTATCAAGTTCATGGAGTACACGAATTAAGTGAAGACGGCTTCGATAAAAGATTGCAGTTCTGTGAAATAATGATGAATCGACTAAATAAAGATCTAAATTTTCTCAGTAACATCGTATTCTCAGACGAAGCTACATTTATTGTAAATGGCCAAGTAAACGGACAAAAGTGCAGATACTGGGTAGATAGTAATCCTCGGTGGATGGAAGAATCGCACACGCAATTTCCAGAAAAAGTAAATATTTGGGCAGGTACGTAATGGTGAAATTTAACTAACACTTTTCTGTTAATTTTGACCTAACCAATTCCAAGACTATCTCTTAGCTTACGGTAAGTTTTACAAAATTCAGAAAATTCTTTTCATTTTCAACAGGTCTTATTAATGAGAATATTATAGCCCCCTTTTTTATCGAAGGGAATCTTACTGAGGCTAGATATTTACAACTACTGCAAGAAGATATTATCCCTAGTCTTGCAATATTATACCCAAATGAACACAATCCTCACCAAATCAGTAATACAGTTTGATTTCAACATGATGGAGCCCCTCAAAATTATGGCCGGGATGTTCGGCATTACTTAACTGTTGTTTTCCCGAAAAGTGGATTGAACGTCAGGGATCCATCGAATGGCCACCGAGATCACCGCATTTAACTCCACTGGATTTCTTCCTGTGGGGTCACCTGAAACATCAAGTTTATAGCCATAAACCGGACAACTTGGGTGAATTAATTCAACGAATTCGGCAAGAAGTAGCAAACACACTTCAGGATTTTATCATCAATTCAGTTCACGGAGTTCTTAATCGAATTCATTATTGTCAAGAAGTGAATGGAGAGCAATTTGAACATCGTTTATAAATATTTAATTCTTTTTCGATAGTTTTTAGTTATTTTATTATTATTGCTTAATAATTGTTGTTGTTTAAAATTATTACTAGATGATTGTGTGTTTTATTTATTATTTTACAGAATTGTGATTTCTTTATTTCGTTCTCGTATTAAATGAATTTGTAAGTTTAAAGTATAGTTTTAATTTTGAACATAAAACGTAAATAATGCGTTGTTTTCAATGCCTACTAATTGTAAGTTTGTTTAGTTATCTAGTAAATAACGATTCTCAGTGTTTAATTTAGAATAGCAAGGTTATTTTTAAAAATAATCATAGCAAGTGGCATATCACTGAATTCTACTTAAAAATACCTTTCAAATGGTACCAGACTCGACACCCTTGCCATTTAAAAAAATTATCAAGTTGGCTATGGATGTTTCGCTATTGTTAGTAATAGAGATTAAGATTGTGGAGATGGCAAGGAACTTTGTTAGTTGCACCTGTACCAAATTTTATATTTCTTACTTAAACGAAATTTAAATAATCAGACGGGTTCCATATATAATTTACACCCGGTATGTGCAATTCCTTATAATTCTTAATGGATACTTCTTTAAAATTCCGTTTACATTATAAATTTTCATTGTATATCCTTCTACTACACTGTTTGATTATTATAGCAATTTTAAAACGCATTCAATTTAATTATTTTAAACATTTTTGCACCACTGAAAATCTGTGTTCTATACTTACCGATCGCGAAATAATTACACGAATAATTCATTTTCCAAACTACCGAATCCTCAATTGTGCTAGATAACTCATGATCATTTTAATTACTAATATCTTATCTCCTATGTTAAATAATGTCAATGCTACTATACTGCAATTTAAAAAATCTACATTAGAATTTTTAAGACCTCAAAAAGTAAGTGCAAAATTATTGTGTCACTAAGGTAGAAAGGCATTGCAGCCCTTAGCTGCCTGATGGGATCGATTTGCATTAATTAACACCTTTGGGCTGCAAATGCCCATATCTACCCTCTGGACACAATATACTATAGTATATAAGCTATGGAGAATCTGTGACGAAGTCTCTGTAAAATTCCCAGTAAGAAGTTGTCACGGAATCTCTAGATTTCAGGCAGTCTTTGAAGTTAAAACACAGTTAAATTAATAAATATGATATCTATATATCCATTGAACTATACCCTCGCCATAAATACGTTTTGGCGTTAATTGGCTTCTACGGGTGTAATTCTATTCGCAACATCGATTAAGAAAGCGATTCGCTATACTATAGGCATCCCAAAGGGGCACCATCTAGAAAGTCCAAAAACTTTGCCATTAAAGATGGGCCCTATGAAATTACCCAAATAAAAGATTACTTGCAAAAAGGGTTTAGTAAACTATCTGCAATTAAAGGTACTACTGCTGAAGGTAGTGAAGATAAGCGGGTTAATAAAAAACATTTTTGAATTATCACCAAATAACAATGCAATACAATGTGTTATAAAAGGTAAATATAGCATCGATTTCACACGGTTTGGAAGTATAGGACGAATGTTGGTGCTTATTTCCGAGATCTTCAAAGCCTCCGTGGACATTATTCAGGCTTTCAAGTTCTAAAATACGCAAATATCTACTTAGATTGTGACATAATAACGGGAGCCTGTAGAAGCGGTGAGAACTCTGTACGAGGTTCAGGGTTTAGATTAAATAAGAAGTTCGCTAATCCTACCTATTTAGAAGTGAAGGCCAACCTTATAAGTAACATTACCATAGCTATTATGGGCCAGCGAAGTGAAGCTGTGATCTTCGGCTATGAAAAGTTTCCCATGCTTTTGGAATTTCGAAAAGAGGAATTGATAACGTAAATGGAAGCAATTTATTCAATTCCTTAGTACCTTTCGACGAGCAAATACCTGTACAATCACAATCGTTACCTGCTTACACGACGCGTTTTAATAAAAAGAAGAGAGAGAAATTATGTTTTCTCGAAAAACAATGTTTAACTACGATTGGAGTAAAAGTAAAGCGAGGTGTTTGATAAAAACAAATAATAAAACAAAGCCAACTTAGCGTTTTCTATGGTTCCTTTCTTAACGAATCAATTACGAAATAGAAACGCATACATATCTTTCCCACGACTTGAGAACTTTTGACATGCTCAAGGAAATACGAATTCAAATTCAAAGTTAACATTTCGTAGCGGATACCCACAACAACGACATCGAGGACAATATTAAGGCTGATGATGCTAGTAAGAACTTTGCATGGATTTTGTTCGAAGATATTCTATATGGTGTTACTAATCAAAAGGTTGATGTATGCAGATTGCCGACTGTCACCGATGGACTTAAGAGATATGCATCGTACTGGAGGCATTTCTTGCATCCTCTAAAGCACATATTTGAATTTTCCGAAACTTGCAAAAGTTCTTTTGTTAATACGAGGTAAGAACTAATCCTAATCAGATCGAGAACTCCTAATTGCACTGTTACTTTAAACGGTATCTGTTTGTTGTAGTGGCCCATATAACCTTAAATTACCGCGCAAAGCTTAACATATACAATAAGTTGAATGCAAACACGATTATTTCGATAGCTTTTTATCAATGGGATTTGTACGAATTACTTGAACTTAAACAAACAAAAAGAGAGATTTTGCCAATTAAAACGTCCACTGGTCTGGAAACACTGCAATAGATCTTAATTGCCTTCCAGAAGAACTAACGCGGGGTTAGCACCGCTATCGCGTCCGACATTACAAATCTCACCCTTAATTTGAAATTCAAGAAATAACCATATGTTCACATGCGTTTGAACTTTGCAGAAGGTGATTATTTTCAAGCGCAACTTGGCTAATCTTTCATAGTATCTATTATGAAGAGAATAAAATAGAACATCTTTGTTCTCGACTATTAGACACAAAGCGAGATGTTAAAAAATTCACTCGTAGATGTCAAGCTGAAAATGGGGTTCATTAGAGTTTTTGTAGCTAATTATTCACGATTGCATTGCTCAATATGGTCCTTTAAATACTCAAGTTAAAATTTTGTAAATTACCGATGAAATATATCTTAATAGAATGTTTTTAACAAGCACAATAAAGTTATAAATCATTTCGAGTATTTCTCTCATAATAATAAGACCGTAAGGTGGTTACACTGCTAGTTAGTTAATAGATGAGTTTAGTTCAAATGATAGTCGTAAAACAGAAGCATACTTTACCGATAGTGAATCTTGGGATGGATCAGAATTTAAACGATAAAAAAAATGAAGAAGCGCGCTGAACTTTGAGGGCTTATAATCGGACCGAACAATATAGTTAAGACCAAGTTGGTGATTACGCTACTCATTGGTGATGACGGCTTCAAGTTCAAAAACGTGTACGTATTCTCGAAATCGCTAAACTAACCGAAATATCGATTTCTAGAACAAACACTTAAATCAATCAAAGATGTATATATATTATTATCCATTTAGCGAAGATGAGACCAATAATAACACCTTGGGAGACTATAGCAAACTCGGTAGAAATATGCGATGACGTGGCTTGTGATAAACAGAACTACAATAGAGCGTATTTTAGCATGGGATGGCACAATAGCATTGATTGTTTCTATCTCAATCAGACATAAACGTTTAGTGAGAGAAAATGCAAAAATGTTGGATTTGTTGAAGCAGAACGATTTAAATCTAACACACTCAAGTGAAGATCACGTGGGTACAGCATGCCATTCTCAACGTTTCGCGAAATATGTCAAATTTCTGGAAGGTTAATTATATTTTTATGAGGATTTTGATTTGAATACAGGTCGTTATTGAAAATTTTTTGACGAATATGGTTATATACGCATTTCGAAACATAACTTAATTTATAGCAATACGTTAAAGTTGAAGGTTGACGCATATAATAGCAATAATGACAATACGTAGATGTTGCCAGAAAAGAGCTAAAATAAAGATTGATTCAAGTTAGTGCATGAGTTAAACGCAAATATAACGCGCTGCAGAACAACAAGCTAAATGCTGGAAAGCTGATAGTGGACATGTACAAGTCCATAATTGAACCACTAACTTCAATTGTTTCTAAACTTGATGCAGCAAAGTCACGAGCTAAGAAAGAGCTATGGATGACAAGAAGAATAAGGTGCAGCAAGCAGAAGGCTCCTTCGAATATTTAGACGGCAGTTGAGACGGGTATGAAGAGTTCAGATGAGTCCTAATAAAGTTGAAGCGCTTAGACATCATTTGACTCTAAAAACGTTACCGCTTACGTCGTCTTCGTTAACACTGGGCAATTAAAATTCATCGCAACTGTTAGCAACAGGACAATAAGAAAGACAATAATAGTTCAAAAAATAAAAGGAACCGGCGCAATGCCAAATTGACTTTTCAAGAAAGTTAACAGCAACAAAAGAATCGGTAAAGATACTGGAATGCCGTACATGAATTAATTGCCGATCTACCTGTCCTATGGGCCGAGAAGTTGGCTGGTCAATTGGGACACGACAATGAAATAATTTAAAATATTGGAAGAGCTCTCTTAAGCAAATTATATTGCAATGTCCAAGACTAACGGCTTTTAAATGCACAAAAGGGGTTGTAAACGATAAACATTGCACAATACTGTAATAAATATCGATAAGTTTAGCTTTTATGCTGCTGCAGCGAAAAATGATCAAATATCTAGAGTTCTGTTAAAGCGCAAGCCTGAAATAAGCTACAAACTGGCCAAAGAGGGCAATTTCAATATAGGAAATAAAAATATAACTAATGTTCAATTACCAACTTGTGATTTCGATATCTCAAACAGAATGTACGTAACTTAAACGTTGAAGAAAGTAATTGATGATATGAAACTACAGTATGAAGAGATTTATCGTCATTTAGAGCAGCCACTCACCACCTTACTGCGCACTGCAGCTGAAGAGTCAAGACAGTGGAGCTCTAATAGCTGAAAGTCAGCAGAAAACTACAACACTATATCGACGATGGGGTTGCTAACACGAAAATCCACGCAGATGGACTTACAAATTGCAAGGTTGTCGAGTCAGTATAAATGAACATATCCTGAAGACCGTTCATGAAAAATGCTCTAAATCTAAAACCTATGCTGATGAACTTGTGGCTAAATCACACGAGCAAGCCCAAATTAATACACAAATCAACAATCACCTTTCTAATGCGGGTGAGCGTATTTTAAAGAAGATATCAGTCAAATACGTGAGTTTCAAAGAAAACACAGCTAGACCTATACTTGACGAGAACTGAAATGAAAAAGCATACAGATTTGAACATTAAAGTTTCCATAATGGATCTATGAAATTCGTTAAAAATTTTCACCGGATAAAGCAGTCGCAGCGGTGTCATTAGTGTGAACTAAATAAATCAATAACTAAATAATGTAAACAATTAACCTCCACTGCATACATGCATACATAATGTTACGGTTTCACTGTCCATTTTCACGTATTGCTTAATTCAAGAAACATCTGTTTTTTTAAGAACCATTGAGCTCCGCAGTTGTCGATTGCCACATTTACAATCGTTGCGACGTCACGTATCTTTAAATTCTGATGAGACATGCGCCTGTGGTCGCGTTGTTATAGAAACTGAATTTATTGGCATACTTAAATTGTATTTAAATTCGACAGAACTTGACCGATTTAGTTGGTTGCAAATTATGTTTGTGGATGTCCATCTATGCGAGGTACGCAAAGACTTACTTTGACGTTTCTTATATTGATTAAGCTATCTTTTATAGCATTTAGTCCCGATAGTTTCTCAAGAAATTCGAGCTCGACCTTAATTACAGAACTGTCCTCCAATGTAAAAAATTTATCATTTTGGGAAGTTTAAATGATTATTAAAAAATTTCAATTTGGGTTTAGGATATGAAATACAGTAGAAATTATTTAAAGTGGGACATCAGAAAAGCCAGTAATTCTATTCTCAAGGTTTGATATTTATGTTGGTTTTGTTATAATCATATTGCGCTTAGAAAAATTATGTGGTGAATTTTTTGTATTCGGAAGCTGTGATAATAGCGTTTGTATATCTTTAGGTAATTAGGATTGATATGGACGTCATCCATCTAACGAAAGAGACGCATTATAGTGTTTAAAACATAGTCCATGACAGCGGATAGATAAGACTGAGATTATTTAGATGTTACAAGCAGTCCTTCGTGACCGTGTAGTTTTAATATTGCTTTATTGTAAACCTTTACTGTCAAGGGTATTTCTACAGGATTTTCAATAGTCTGGACTTCATTTATCAATATTATAGCGGATAAGGTCGGCCACTTCTGAAATTGTAGTTGCAAAATTTGACCAACGTTTTCCTTTTAGCCATATTGCCACCTTTGGGCCATTTATATTTTGGTTACAATTAATGTTACCTACCACACAATTAGGGTTTTCAATATTGTACATAATGATTTAATGATATTTTTTGACATCCCATCAGATCAAAATTATTTTGAGAAAAGTTTTAAGAAAGTAATTATCTAGTTATTTGATACTATCAAAGCAATTTTAAAGTTTGAGTGCGGAACACTTGATAGACCTAGTTTTGGTGACCCCTTAAGTGATCTCCGGTCTTGCTACAATAAACCGTCATGTATTTGACTACCCGACGACCCAAAAGAACACATATGGAAAGCACAGCGTTTTTTATTGCTATTGAATTGTCACTCTGACCTCTTATTATTTTTTTGTGTAAAAGGATATTACCTTCCAGCTAATCCACAGGTACCTACTCATACCCGTTCATTTTTAAGGATACTACACAATTCTAAGGAGTTTAAGAACGTTGCGCCCACATTTAATTGATTATCTTGTACAGGATAGGTCCCTAAACCGTACCCGCAGTAGTATCCACAGGGTACCCTCCGTGATTCAGCCGCCCAACTCGAACTATCGTGCGTAAATTCTCCTGTACTACTGCGATACATACGCCTGGCAATATACATGAAGACGCACAAGCAGCATGTGGCCAACAAAACACATAAGTCCGTTAGAAAAATTTTCCCAAGGTATTAAATAATTATAGTCGGATTTCGGTGGATTTTAACTTTACCCTAAGATCAATAAAGATCACAGGTACATTTTACTTGTGATATACTGTTTTTCAATATTTGTGTGGACAATACCGTTAAAGTCGAAAGTTGCGAGTGAAGTGGCCGAAGGTATGAAATCTATTTTTCAAAACGCGAGCAATCGGTGACCGATGAATTTACAAAGAGATGCGGGTAAAAAATTTTACAATTGTTAATTCGCATCGCTAATGACCTCCTTTGATATCAGTCAAAGCGGGCATTGTCGAGCGGGTTTTTGAAACTTTGAAGCAAACCTTGTATAAGATGTTTGGTTTCCAAGAATCCCGCAATTGATTGAATATTCTAGACGAAGTAGCCAAGATTTACAATAAACGAAAATATCAAACGACCGGACTCAACATGTAAATGTAGAGCCCAGCACCAACGGAAATTTGTCGGTTTTCAACAGTCGCCATCGCTCCCAACTGGTCATAGAATTATTTAAAATCACGGCAATTGAACTGACTATGTCGGTTATCTACAAGTTCGTGGATATGAACGAGGATCCCACCTTGGGAGTCTTCTACGTATTTAAGATTCGACTAACCAAGAATCCTGATGTACACCTAGAGGAAAAATGCTGAAACACCAACCTGTGGAGAATCTAATCCCAGTGAAATGTCTTGGATTCGAAAAGTCTTCTTAGATAGCTGAACCGGAAATAGTTATTTAATTATATCGCTTAGTTACTCATTTGATTGCTTATTTGACGAGTTATGATATGCAATCATATTGCATACTTACTTACTTGTTTGCATATTGAAGTTTTATACATTTTACGTTAGAATGGTATATCATTCTATTGCACACACTCACTCAATCTTTAACCTGTTACTTTGTTAACTTAATAAAGCATCAAAGCAACTGAAATCATTATTCTTATTTCTATTTATCTTTATTTCATATCAAAACCACTACCGTGCATGAAAACATGAAAATATTTATAGTTCATCTTGGCATGTGGTATGTCAAAACACATTTCGGTTGAATTTCAATTAGTAACTGTAGGAATTGAACAACATTAATTTACGTCGCTAGAAATCTATCACACAGTTGGATGACCGTTTCCTATTTTACAAATAATAACTTGATGACTTTTTGATTCGTGAAAGCACTTTATTAGTTCCAGTAAAGTTGCAGAATTCGTAGTGTTCGTTTAAATTGAATAACGCCTTTTCTTAATGCAAACCATCAGCTTGTTCATTTTAATTCCGTCTTGTTATATGATCGAGTAAGCATTTTAATACTTGAAACAATACATCAAGTTATAAAGTGAAATTCAATCAGAAACACACATGCGCATGTGAAAATTTGCAAGTTTCAAAATCACGAAATTATTTACAGCTCATTTTGTTACGAATTCATCTCTTTTCGATACAAAAGTCAGTCTAGATGAATTTTCTACAGTATTCGGCAAAATTTTGCAATGTTAATTTCTCCAACTAAAGATTTATCACACAATAGCATAATATCCATTTATATTTTTTAAATGGCGACTCGATTGCATATTGTTCACTTGAAAATGAATTTTGTGTATCCAAACAAAGGTGTAAGGTTTTCGGTTTGCGTCCGTTAGACTTTGTATTCCAGTTATAATTTTTACCTATTTTGTTTTTAAATGATTTCTCATCCTAACTAATAGTTCTATCTGTGTTTTCCTTTTAAATAAGAATCTTAATTCTAGAAACATACTTATTTATGGTTTATTGGAAAACCTAAACAGACTCAATAATTTCTGCTTCTTTTACAGTGCTCAGGTTAAAACGTTTTTAGTTTAATTTATAAATTTTATTAATTAAAAAGGCTTTTAACAATGTGTTTTGCCGACCCCGGTTGGTGTAGTTGTTAGCATGTTTGCCTCAACATTCAAGAGTAGCAGGTTCAAACTTGATCGATGCCAGTAAGTTTTTCAGCGGAGAAAAATTTAAAAAAGACGCTATCTTCTCGGATATGGAAGTAAAATCGTAAGTCCCGTGTCAATGTGATGTTTGGCGCGTTAAAAATCCCTACTGGCGGTGGAACTCCTCCAGATTCGGCACAATTCTAGTAGGCATGGCGAAGTGGCCATATTAGTTTAATCTAAAAGGACCAAGGAAATTTCCGCAACCCAAAGTCTCAGCCACAAAGCACAAACAAAAAATATGTTTTTTCTCAGTAATTTTTAATGTGACCGATTTAAATAATTCCGAGCTCCTACCCACTGTTTCGATAGATTTTTGGTTTCCTGATTATAGTAGTGGATCGTTAACAGTAATAAATCTACGCAAAAGCTTGAATGTATTACACTTAAAACAGTTTTAAACGATATTCCGAAGTCGTTGAACGATTACGCTTTTGGTCCATTGTTAATAAACGCGGCGCCTATCTTGGAGAAAACTTTTGCATATCCAACTTATCATATAAAATTGTAACCACTGTACCAATGTCTCGGTATGCCGTACTGCTTAGCATAGCGCACGGCCAAAACAAAAATCATCAAACCACAGAAGCAGAATTCAGGCTATGCTTGTCAAGTTTTGTTTTCTTTGTGTTATTGTCCACTAGCTTAAACCTAAAACGTTGTTATTTTTTTGAAAATAGATAATACTTTGATTGGGTTAAATCTGACGAATAAGAAAGATGATCAAATAACTTAAAGTCAGTTTCATCAATTTTCTGCCACAAAATCGAAAGCATGGCAATGTGGGCATTGCGTTTTAAAAAAAGTACAAATTTGAACGTTTTTCCACGGTACTGCTTTTCTCCATAATTGTTTCTTGAAACCTAAGTAATATTGTAGAATATTATGTTCCTATTATAGTATGTTCTAAGTAATTCAACATGCCGGCCTCGATTGGTGTACTGGTTAGCATGTTTGCTTTTACGTCTAAGGGGCACAGGTTCAAACCGCTTCAAACCCGGTAAATTTTTCTGCGGAAAAAAATTACAAACACATCTTCCTCTTGGATAAAATAATAAAATCATAAGTTCCGTATTAATGTGATGTTTGGCACGTAAAAAGTCCCTACTGGCGGTATAACTCGTCCAAATTCAGCAAAATTCTAGTAGGTATGGCGAAATGACTATATAACAGTAGTCAAGGCGACGATCTGGACGCGCCCCACCACCACTCCTGTTAGCCACCTATCTGCCACCCGTCGGCCACATGTCTGGCAAATACCTGTTACCTGTCTGCAACCAAGTGCAACAGCTCTGATCAGAACCGGTTAGCAGGTCTTGAAACGGTTTTTAACAGGTATCTGGCAGACAGGTGGCCGACGGGTGGCAGACAGGTGGCTAACAAGAGTGGCGGTGGGGGGCGTCCAGATCGTCGCCCTGACTACTTACAACAGTTCTAGTACAATACGTCCAAGGGCATTTACTCGTCCCGGAACCTGAGCTGCAAAAAAAAGCAGACAAATAAGTAATTCGGCATAATTACTCCAGCCTTGTCTCAAAAAGTTCATGCGAGAACATTTTTGTCATGCTTCCAGTATTTCCAGTCCTTGGGCTGTTCTGGATTATAATTATGGACATATGTTACGTCTATAGTTACAAAACAATCTAAAAAATTAGAATAATCGAATTCAAAACTAGTAATTTAGCTCTCTGAGTCATTTAGATATTTGGGATCCATTCTGCTGGTAATTTTACTCAATTCATATTGTACGGTGTGAAAGATGCATTTCAGGCTAATTCGTTGATCCTACAAAATCATATTATTCATGGCATCAATATTTTCAAGAGTGAACACAGTGGACATCCGTTCTTCTTGTCTTAAATTTGATAACCCAATTTTTGATAGTGTATAAAAAGAAGTGATTTTTCAATGTATTTGCCATATCCGAATAAATTGCTTTGCTGGAAAACCTTCCAAAAACATCAATACACCAATTTATTAAAATTAAGTTTTATATATAGCATATTGTCTTTAAAAATTCACCATGTGGAATCGGCTAAACTTTTTATCGCCAAAATTGGAGAAAAAATTTGTCAAACAACATACTTGTTGTCATGTTAACTGCTATTGGTGTTTTTTTTAATGCACACTATAAATAAGTACATTCTTATATTAATTGATTTCTGAGAGATCAAAGAATTTATAAAATAATATAAGAAGTAAAGAAAGGCTTAAACAAAATATTTAGTATGAAATGCCTAGATTGCAAAACGTTTTTCAGAAGTTGTTTTATCTCATAATATTAGCATAAAACAGATATCCATCTGTCATTGTTATCTGGGATAGACAGATATTAAATAGATCAAAAACGTTCCACATATTATATCTATCTTATAGTATTTACGTAACAAAACAGTCTATAAAATAATGCAAAACAGAAATCTACATACGTTTTATAGATCGCTTTATGCTATATATAATAAATAGCACTTATTTCGGGATTTTTGCATTATTTGACACCCATTACTTTTAACACTGATCCTCCATATTACTTTTTGGAGCTTTCCTTATTTTCATATAAATAAATTTTTTTAAATTAAATTCAAAAAATAATGGTAGTTGAAGCTTTACGACTATTTAATAAGAAAAGGAATTATAAAGCTTTAATAACTGAGTTTAAAATTGCTAAGATATAAATTTTAATTCCCCTTTAAAAAGCTAAAGTAATTAATTTCATTATTTTAAATGTTATCTATCCTTTTTATTTATTTTAAACTTGCTTACGTCTTAAAATTAATTACTTGAATTAAATTTCTCAAATAATTAACAGAATCGCTATAAATTATCTTTTAAATTATTAAGTTTATATGCCTTCATTTTAATTCCGCTAAAATGTATATTCTATTTCCCTGGAAACTTCTCTTTGTTCATTATGTATGTAGGTTTTAAGGAATTCCTGAAGATACGGTCATTGAATTTTAATCATACTTAATTTGTCCTAGTGTTCGTTGTGCTAAAAAAGCATAATAAGTCAAAATTAATTGACAAAAATAAGCGAATTTATTATAACATATTTCAACTAATTATAAACAGTTTTGGAATAAATTGCTTAACCTAAACAATAGTAAAATGGTATGATTCCGATTAAAGTATTTAAACCGCATTCAGAAATCCGGATAGATTGTTTAGTTAGTGTAACTTTTAATGATTACTTGAGAACTGGAATGCAATAATTAAATTTTTCAAAGTTTGAGTAGCTTTTCAAATATTCTTAACTACAAATAAATTTTAGATTAACGTTTATCTAATTTATATGCATTCAAAATGTGATTATATCAAACAAATTAAAAATTGATAAATGAAATGATTAAATTGTAAGTAATACAGGGCCGTACGCAGACATTTTTCTTGGGGTAATTGAATTTTTGAAAAGGTGTAAACCGTTTTACTTTCATATCAAGTTTAGCATAGTCAACATTTCACCCACTTTTGTAAGGATCCGATCAATTCAATGAAATTTAGAACGGTTGCTATCGCTCTGAACTAAATGTGTTGTTAGTGCAATAATAGTCTTAGTCTACATTATATGCTCGTTGGTTAAACAATATAGTATTGAAATCTGTACATAATATTAAAATCATTGAACGACCTTTTTGTCAAAACAAAATGCTCAATTTTACAGCAAGTATGTATTGTTAATAATAAGTCCGTAAATATGTAACGTACCTCTGCTTTCCTACTGAAAACGAGTTCAATTCCCCTGTAAGGGGAATATTATATCGACAAAGTAAATAAATAGCAAACCAGATACAATGTTGTTTCTATTAAATGTTCATTACAATTTATTATGGCAATTTCAGAAAGTTTATTTTGAATACCTTTTGTTAACCAGCTAAATTCAAATTCTGAAGTTCGATAGAGTAGCGTGGATGAAAATACCGTGAACAAGACACTAATTCCTAAACGTAGTTCTTAATATTGGACACAAAAAAGTTTAGGGCATCAATCGATTGTATTCAAAATTAACTCCGCATATTCCAAACGACAAAGTATGCAACTTCCTTCGGGTAGCTAACTCTACCTAGGCCTAAATAACCTAAAAATAATTGTAAAACGAGAGAAATCTCTATTAAGAAACAAAACACATCTATTCCATAGGGAAATTAACGATACAATAAAAGATCAATAATAACATTCCTTACATAATGCATTATTCAAACTAGTTTAATTGCGGCACCTTTTAAGAATCAGGCTAACTTACATTTTGATTGACAAATCGTCATTTTTGCTTTCCTTGTGATCCTAATTGTGACTGTTAACAACAAGAAATTTTATATTCGTTTCAGAATACACGTTACATATGAAGGTAAACTGATTTCTTTAAACTCCAGGAAAAATTTATATAGTTAAAAAGCTGAAAACCGATTTAAAATATCCAAAATTGGATGAGAAACGCAAAACATCAAATTGCCCTATTATTTCCACAACTAAAATATAAAAATTTGTACTGTGGATTCATAGTTCACATAAATTAATTTATCCGGTCCAAATAGAACTTAATTTAGCATTGATATTCCCTCAACTGGATTGTAAACTTATGTAAGATAATTAATAGGCACCTTAACAAATGATGAAAGCTTTTTAATGTAAGATTTTTAATTGCAATTTAAACACGAACGTTACAACATCGTTTACATATATCCTAATTCGATAAATAATAAGATAACTTTATAATAATCGCGCCTATGTTTCTACGAGGTAATAATATTAATTACGCTTAACTAAATATTTATCTTTATCGCGTTAGATGGCGAAATGACTAATTAACAATTCATTTCATTCTGAAAGAAACTATAAGCTTCTATTATAAGAAAAGCTAAGTATTAAAATAGATAATAAACCTGTACTTTACTTCAAATATATGCGCTTGCTAATTTAGAGAAACGAAAATATGAAATGACAAAGCATTATAGTTCTACAAAATTTGTTAATCGTTTGTTACAAGAAAACCTAATTTAAAATAGTTCAAGCTCTATAATATATCAGTAAGCTTTTATTCATAATAATTTAGCTAACAATTTAGTCAAGATGCTTAAACTTTATATTACAGAACAAAAATTACGAATCTCCCATCTTCCGGCAGAAGAAATTAGATTTATAGAAAGTGTTTAAATTTACATGTTTCCGCGAACAGAATGTATCTAGGCCCTCGGTTAGCGAATTGAAAGACACCGAGGTTGCATCTATTGTATAACATATATTTACGTTGAGTAAGATAGCATATATCACTAACCTGATTCCTAAAGGTGGGAGCAGAGTAGATGACTTTCGCCTTTCACGTGTCGTTCGCAAATTCAGAAAATTATATATATATATATATATATATATATATATATATATATATATATATATATATATATATA
>JAHWXV010491003.1:0-11054 GCA_024586415.1 Phrixothrix hirtus | reverse complement strand
TGAACCGTTCACTATCAATAATGATTGATACCGCCATTGTTTGAGCTTTATTAATTAGACTCAATAGTTAATTACCGTTGCATGATTGCTTCGTTGTGTATATATTAATTGTAATATTTCAGAGCATGCATTTAGTTTGTTTGAAACGGTCGATTTTAGTTTTGTGTTAAAGAACGCTTAGTTAATTGTTGTAAATATCCCATCATTATTTTGTACATATTTATTCTGAACTCTTCATGTTCGTTTTGTAAATAACCGTTTATTTGTTTTTATTTATAATACATAACTTATGAAGGTTTACTGACTTATTATTTAAAACTAGTTTAGCTAGGTATGAATGACCAAGCACTCCGTTAATGAAAAGTCCTGTAAAAGAAGAAACCCGGCGCGCACGGCTGTAGACTATCAACGCTAAATATAAATAATTTTCTCCCTCGACACAGGTATAGAAAAACAAAAATCACAGTGATTTACATGTTTGTCTCTACATCCAAGAACGCAGGTTCAACCCGATCGAGGTCGGTAAATTTTCACTGGAGAAAAATTAGAAAGATGTCTTCTTCGCGGATAAAAAAATAAAATCGTAGATCCCGTGCCAATGTGATGTTTGGCACGTTAAAAATCCCTGCTGGCCGAAAAATTCCTACACATTCGGCAAAATTCTAGTAGGCATGGCAAAATGACTATTTCACAGTTCTATTACAAGAGGATTAGGGAATTTCCACATCCCGAAGTCTCTGCCACAAAACAAACAAATAAACAGGCAATTGCAAACAGAACTGAATAATGCTGCATTAATACTTACTTCGCTATAATCCCGAAACTGCCTGCCAAACATACCTAACTTTACTACGTAGGACCAAGCACACGATAGTGGCAGGAAACATTTTGAATACGTCTTTTAAGGGTAAGCTAAAAGTTTCCCAATTCCCATTGTACAATGCAATTTCACTATTTCTGAATTTGGGATAATCCGTATTAATTACTTTGTAAGGCAAAACGAGAAAAAATAAAAATATTGACACCGTTCAGGACCAAAATATACATGATATATTATGCAAAACTAAATGGTTTTTAAAACAGAAATTCTAGTTAAAATCCAAAGTTTGTAAAATATTGAATATATTTGACCAACTGTAGTATTATTTGCTAAAGAATAAAATTAAAAGCACTCTACCTTCTAATGAAATTCAGTTAATTCAGAGTTAACAGCATGTACAACTATATTGTAAGCATACTCAACAAGGCATAAGTCAACCTTTCGGACTGGGATAGATTGGTTCCTAGATAGATCAAATTCCATTTGTGAAGACTTTACAGGACAAGGAAATTCCAACACACGTCTTCACTATAATATGGTAAGTGTCAGTTTGGAGTTGTTAAAATAAGTTATTAACGGTACATACATACTCTTTGCAACTTTATTTCAGATTTTCCAAGACAAACCGACTCGATAACGGTTATATTAAGTTTATAAGGGCCGTGAAGAAAGAAAAGGTCATTAAATTTTGTATTCTTAGCAACTGCGAAGGACTGTTTTCCTAGAACCTATTGCAATGTTATCAAATAGATGTTTTCTGCCTGATTAAATCTATATCCTTTCATAATTCATAGTATTTTTGATTGCTTCAAAAAAGTTACATAAATACAAAGCGCATTCGAAAAGTAAAGACCGTTTGCTTATATGTAAATATTGGTCAATCAGAACAAAGTTGTACGCATATGAATGTTTTCGAAGTTGCTGAAGTTATTGTTTTTATTCAGTAGTCGTTAGTTTGTCGGTGAATGCTAACAATGTTCGCGAAAATCTTTGCTCCCGCCAGTTGCAAAGTGCGAGCTGTGATTCCATTTTTGTACGCAAAAGGATCATCAGCGACCCAAATTCATCGCAAGTTATGCCTAGTTTATGGACGTACAGTAATGAGGGAAAGAAAGGTTAGACAATGATGCTGTGACTTCAAAAATAGCTGCACAAATGTGCATGACGAAGAACGAAATGACAGACCCAGTATCCAGACAGACGAAATCGTTCAACAAGTGAACCAAGAACTGCGATTTGATCAAAGATTGATGATTAGCGCTATTAATGATAAATTTCCCTTTGTTCAACGCGCCAAAATTTACACGGCTGTTGCGGAAAAGCTCAGATATCACAAATTGTGTGTAATGTGAATACCGAACATGTCTACCGCTCAACACAGATAGAAAAGAATGTCAAGTGAACAAGCTTTGTTAGACAGCTATCGATAACATAGAGATGACTTGTTTTCACACATTATTACGGGCTACGAGACGTGGATATTCTACACCAACGCAGAAACAAAACAACAATCAATGAAGCGGCGTAATTCAACTTTACCAAAACTATCAAGACGGGCATCACTATCCAAAAATTATTATAATTTAATGGGTGTTTTAAAATTTTTTAAGTTCGAAAGTAGTTAATGTAAATTATTGTATAAAAATAATAATTTTCTTGAGACTGAGGTTAGTAGTTGATTTATTTACTTAATATTATTATCATCTCAATTTGGGAATTATCGAACCTTGATTAATTTAATGATGACTGCCACTTTCTGGGACGTTTCTGGGCGATATTTTATTGGGACAGCAAATATAGCTGACGTATACTGCGAAACTCTCATCAAACTGAGACATGAGATCAAAAATCGACGACGCAAGAAACTGTCGCCTTGAATAGTCTTCCTTCGTGACAACGTGCGTCCTTAGATCGCTGCCCGAACCAAGGAGAGTATTCCGTCCTACAGCCTTGACCTTGCACCTATTGACGATTACCTTTTCTTACACTTGAAACAGTGGCTAGGTGGACAACGGTTTGAAGACAACAAGGAACTCAGAACCGCCGTTATCAATTGAGTCAGTTCTCGAGCGGGGTCTTTTATACGGCCCTTACTTTTCTAGTATGCCTGTTATGTTACTAAAAACTTCCGCAAGCTTCAAGTTTATATCAAAGTAATAAATTGCAATTAATTTCTAATTTGAAGGCTAAATTCCATCACAAATTTTTATTAAAAGGCGCTTTTGTTGCTAAGTAATGATTTCTACTCAACACTGAATAATCTTTAAACTGTAAAATGACATTAAAATTTATATAAGATGGCACACTATATTTAATTAACGCAATAGCATTCTTCAATAATTTTAACAGCTAAATAATGTAAAATGTAAAGCGATGATTATGTCGAACAATTTTTCAAATTTATGGTAACCGTTGTAATTTGATATAAATTAACTAAAAATGCTATCCATCTGTTTGAATTTAAACTTCAAAATTATTATTCAACAAACTGTTTTATAAATGTATCTGTATTTAGTACTTCTAGACCTTTTTGCTTAAGTTTGAATAAAACTAACGGCGAGTTGGTATTTTATCTTAGTAATACTAGCAATAATTAGATGAAGCAACTAGAGTTACAGGCAGTGTTCAAAAAACTAAATAGAAACGCATTCAAAACAAGAAAACCTAGGCAGTTGCCAAAAATCTGAAGTTACACACAATCTGCGCTTACATCAAGTCCTTCATCGAGCTAAAGCGGTGTATTGGCTAACGCTGTGATCTAGAATTTGAAAGGTCCTGGGTTCAATCACCAAGACAGCCTGCCCTCATTAAAATATCGAGTGGTTTTCTTAGGTAAGGGAGGAGTCTTTTCTTACTCATTCTCACCTTCGAATATCCTTCTAAACCTATCCCTACCTTTAGCTATAATTACTTCCCATTCTTGATTGGAAAGGAGTTTCAGTTACCCCTACAGCAGTCCACGCCCGCACAGAGAAGTTGAAATAACATTGATTTTCCTTTTTGATTTCGGGGTACTTCTAATACAGGATTAGATTTCCCTTTCTGCGGAGTCGTCATCGTCTTGTTATATTTACATGATTTTTTGGAACTCAATTACCCTTTATAACTGGCCGAAAAGTTCTGCGGGCCCTTAAAGGTTGTTAAAAATTCCGTTTACTCTGAATTAGCTCGTAGCTCCGGGAGTACAGTGAAAAATAGCGGGGGGGGGGTACAGTGTTTTTTCGTAATAATTGAGCTAAAAGTGCCGGTCGGCTTATGAGAGTCAAAAATCTGTGAAAAAGACGTTATTTTTGGGCTCCACCTTATCCGGTTGTCTGTACGGAGGATATAGTGGAAATTAAGCGACAAGGAATCTAATTCCAACCATAAACGCGATGTTCTTATTCTGAGATACTTACGAAATAATTATTTACTGTATGCCACTATAGAATCTCTCCTAAAGTAGTTCGGTTAGACTTACAATTTGTAAATGTTTTTCCCTGTTCAGGTCTAATATTTTTCCTATAATAAAAATACTGTTATTTTTTATTGCTAAAATTACGTAGAATCCTGAAATAATCCGATCACCTGTTTTGAACTAAATTTCTATAATGAAAATAACATAACTTATACAGGCAATAAGAGCACATTCAGATGAACAATTATTTACTAACTAAAACTGTAATAGAGAGAGAGATCCCCAAATTTAATTATTTAAAAACTACCTACCAACAACTACCAACAAAATATTGACCTCTTTTGTTAAAGGTGGCCCAGAATAAAGATACTTAACTAAACTAATTGTTTATCTTTAGTTCCAAAATTGAAAGAGTTCACACAACAAAAAAGCAATTGTCTAACTGATACTTTATGGTAACTCCCCCAGCGACAAATTATTACGTTATGAAACAGGGGTTGAAGGTCAGACTCCACTTAGTGAATTCTTCTGACTGATAATGTGGGACGGCCTTAATAATATAAAAATAGCCACTTACTTTTATTATTTTGTAGCGGGACTCAATATATACCGTATTTCATGATCACAACATAAGTCCTACGACCCTTCCGCCAACTTGAAGGGGATTATGAAGACTTGGCCCAATGTACCTAATTCGCCACGATTCAGGCAGTTCATAATCGTTACGGGTAGCTAGTTCGTATTTTCGTGAATTCTTGGACGTCATTGCCAAGCAATAGCGTCACGCCTCACTATTACGTACTTGCACTTGAAAGTTCTGGTCTCAACTAATTAATTTTGTATCCTTTCACCTTGAGATTTCCGAGAAAGGGGGGGTTGGCGGTTGCCATCTATTTATAGACGCATACATGTTCCCGTGAGAAAGCTAACATGGATTGCTTTTACAATCGTGAACCAGGAGTTTTCAAAAGGTAATAATTATGAAAAAAATTGGTAGCAAACTGTAAAATCCTTATTTATAAATTTTGACACCAAATTGATATAGGTAGATTACACATTTGATTTTTGTTATTAGGGTGTTCCCAAATTAAAGACAAATGTTGCAGGAATTTTATAGGCGTTTACACCTTGCCAAAATTCTCAATCATCACCGATACAATTGATTACAATTGAGAGTCTATCATTTCCATGGATTTAATTTTCTTTGCATGACAGTTCTTCTACTAAGTATCATATACCACCTGGAAAATGCAGAAGTGCGTCAGCGATAATGCATCCTCTGAATCTATAAAGTTGCTAGAGAAAAAACGTAAACGATAAAGCGCTGAAGTCATACACTATAGGAAAAATGTTGTAGATTAAGGTCAGCACTAATAGGAATACTAGAAGATTCTCCGGCACCCTAATTATGTGAAGATTAAGGGAAACGATTAGAAAACATTTTTGGTGTTTGACTTTGATTAGTGTGCAACAATTAATATTTTCTTGGGACCATGCGAGTCCCAATTGCCCACGATAGAGTGGTCTTAATGAAATTTGTCAAGGAATTTCACGTGACTTAGAGTCAAAGATATCATTATGAATCTGTTTATTCCCGATTATAACTCGGTAGTTGCCATGTTCTTCTCTATGACATAATTTCGAATTCAACCCAGGAAGCAATTTTTCAATAGAAAATATTTGAAAATGTCTTCTTCTTGGAGAAGCAAACAAAATTTTGATGACTTTACCTGGGAGTAGTTGCCATAGAGAAATGGTTATATTAATTGAAGCGCAAAGAACAGCACAAGTCGCAACATCGATTGCCCAGAGAGGCTTCTACTATACCAAGACCTTCTTTCAAACTCGTATGCAGAACATCCATCTCCATCAATATCTCCTACCGATAAATCGTCCTATAAAAGTTGGAAATCTCAGAGCTGATTCACAGCGCCAATTTTGACGCGGACCATGCCGATAGCTCACCTTCTCGGGCCGTCGAAGCTTTCAATAGTCCCGAATCGGTTAACGAAAAGTAAGATCTCCTCAGTTGCTCTTCTACGCATCGCTTTCAAGAAACACAATGCCTCCTTCTACCTTTATACTGAAAGATTGTAAGGACAAAAGCTGGAAAATGAAGTATTCCAGAAAATATGCTAGATTCAAACGATATAGCAGAACCAGCTAGAGCTAATGGAACAAGAGAAGGTAGTTTGTAGATCACACAAGACAAGGTAAAAACCCAACCGCTTCAAGGTGAGACAATACCAATCAAGATGAAGGTACCTAAACTTAGTTCATTAGAAGATACATGGGGGCTCTAACTCTTAAGCTTCGTTAAAATAATTAAACTAATTGCCGACGTCTTATTTATAAGAAGGTTAGAAAGCACCTTGGGAATCGCACAATTTTAAAATCACAAACACATGCTGAACTCTTCCGAAAATAATTGTGAATCCACTTTTGATCGGATTTTCTTCAATCCTTACTTTTTGAATAATTTACAGAACTGAAAGTGCATTAAGAAGTGGAAAATCTGGGCAGCGACGCAACTTAAAATTCAAGAAGTAAGAGTAGCGATATATCTTTTGCCTTGTGATTTTTAGAAGAGGCGTTTCACATGGTTTAGTACCTATCTTAACACTTACGAAGGGAGCCTGCTTAGCTCGATGGTAGGATCTTCGTTCAACTAGCTAATAACAATTTGTTTAACTTACTCACTTAATATTCTATGTAGGCTAAATCAATTAAGAAGTAGCCAAGAGACTAGATTTTTGCAAGAACATTGATGTCACCAAGTTATGTGGCAACGGTTTTTATTTCTAAAATTTACGGTACTTCAAGACATACAACTTGAATTATCTGTTTTTCTGGACTTTTTATTAATGCAGTTGCATTAAAGTAGTGACCTAGTTTGCTATTGAATAAGAGCATTCAATGGTAAACAATAAAATAAAAGAAATTAGAAATTAAAGGTTTTTAGTTGGAGACTACTTATCTAGGCGTTTTCCTCAATAAATGAGACCGTAGTAAAATTTGTCAATGTAAATTAATTAATTACCCTTTAGGGCATGTTTTCTTTTTAGTCTCAGTTTTTTTTAAATTTATAGTCCTTTCACACCACGTTACTTGTCTGCAAGGGTGCCGTGATGTATGTTTGTAATTATCAACTTCCATGTAGTGTATACTACTTCCGCCTTTTCCGAATACTATAATTTATTTCTTGAATTTAATAGCCACAGAAAGTTATATGTAGGCGTCTTTAATTACAAATTATTTGTGCAAAATTAAGTTTAATAGAACGCAAAGGGGTGATTTGAATAATGGCGTTAAAAATTTTCTAAAAATACGCTCTCCCAAAACAGCTTCGATTATATAAAATCAATATTCGCACATAAAGGACCATTTCGTTTTATCGTACATAAAAACGAATAAAATTCGTGGTGCGCAAAAGAGTTGTAATAGTTACGCATTTTCTACATAACCACCTTTGTGGGAAATTTTTTACAAAGCTAGAATGAGAAATAATTTTAGTTTTTCCAATATTCGTAGGAAGGAACGATAATATTAGCAATTTTAATTTTTAAACAGTGCTCTTTACAAAAATATGAAACACTCAACAAAATAAACAAAACAAAAAGTATATTCCGTTTATTTTAAATAACTGAAGACATCTGTTATACGCATGAAAATTTATTCATTTTTGCGTAAATAAAATATTCTTAAATTTCTTACAAGTTTTATCCATTGTTCAGTTGTTTAAATAACGCATCATGGCTTTATCCAGATTGGTATCGCAGAGATGTCACCTAGCAAATTACAAATTACAATTACACCACCTGAGATAATTCGAAAACAGATTGAAAGCTAGAACGTAACTGCTTCATTGCAGAAGAGAAGCTCTTGGACTTGAACTCTAGCTGATAACAATGCATTCCATTTATTTAAAAATAATTTAATTCCCTTTCCATTTTTATCTTGACTGGACTTTCAACGTGAAAATTAACCATTATAACTATGGTATCAGTGCTGTGCTAGTCAAAACTATTCAAAAGCTGAACATGAATTAGTTATACAGAGTGATTTTTTAGTCCTGTTACCCAATTTTTAATGTCTGGTAATTTTTTTCTAAGAAGGGGAAATTCTGTTTTGTGACACAAAGTTGGTAGCGCTACTCAACCCGAACAGATCCGGTAGTGTGAGCTGATTCTCTCTAAGCTGTGTAAAATTTTGTGCCGTTTCACGTGGTTTTACGAACAAAATGTCGTTTACCCTAGAACAACAGGTTTTCATTCTTGAACAATATTTTGCTACGAAACCATATGTCAGTGTAAAAGAATCATTTCAAACTAAATTCGTTGGTGTTCTTCCGCCAGAAAAAAATGTCAATTTCTAAGTTAGCAAAGCCATTTCGAGAGACAGGTGGTGTTTGCGATAGACAACGTAGTGGTAGGCCATCTCGCTTGACAGATAAAGTTTTAGAGGATGTGAGAACAAGATTGCTCAATTCTCCACCAAAAAGTTTACGAAAACTTTTCTCGCAAGTTGGTTTGTCATATTCAAATGTTCATAAATCTGCTACAAAATTAAAATTGCACCCGTATCCCGGGCGATTAGTCCAAGAGCGTGAGCCTCCGGATTTAAACAAGCGATTGCAATACTGCCGTTGGTTTAGGTCTTTCGTAACTGATAATGGAATCGAAATTTTAAACACAGTGTTCTTTAGTGCTGAAGCTTGGATCCATCTCACAGTTATGTGAACAGTCAAAACACTCGAATTTGGGCTGCTGAAAATCCTAACGCTTTACATGAAAAATCTTTACATCCTTCAAAAATTGGTGTATGGCGTGCGATATCTCGTCAACGTATAGTTGGTCCCATATTCTTTGAACAGACTGTAAATAGTGAAGTATACAGGAATATTGTGCGCCAATTTGTGTCCTTACTGGAACCTCAAGAAGGGTACTGCTGGTTTCAGCAAGACGGCGCTACCTGCCACACGTCTAGAGAAACCATGAACCTTGTGCAAGAGTTCTTTGGTAGTCGAATAATAAGCAAGGACTTATGGCCTTCAAGGTCCCCAGACCTTATATCTCCTGACTGAGGCCTTCAAAAACAATCCTCACACTATTGATGAACTTAAAGCCAATATTACAGACTTCATCACGAATGTTTCCAGTGCAACTCTTAAAAAAGTCTCTTCTAACATGCTGAAAAGGGTTCGAGCATGTATAACCGCAAGGGGTAGGCATTTTGAGCATATTCTTTAACAACTATTTGCAACTTTAAGCAATAATATCTTTTTATTAAATCTCTTTTGTAATAGATTTTTTTATTACACCTAAATTTCCCTTTCATTAATTACATTCTAAATTGGGTAACTCTCTATTAGTCGTTTCCTCGGTATTTTGGAAAGAAAGTTTAAAGCCAAGTACAATCGAAAAACATGTAATATCTAGAAAAGTATCATACCGTGATATCCAATTATTATTTTCCACTTTGTTGAAAGGAATTGAAAGATCCTGACGGACGTCAAGCTCGCTGGATAATAATTTTATTACAAGATGTGATGCCTGACACTATATTAAGAGCTGTTTCTCAATGTGTTGAAGTTTTTCCCACTGACTTTCTCCAAGTAGCACTTTGTCTATGAGCAGCGATTTGCAGTTTTGGCTGATTTACTAAGCCTTTGTAGCTGAGATATAGCCGTCACAAGGGTTTCACTCTTATATGCAGAATATCTAAAGCTTCTGTTTGATTCAAAGTTTCAAGTAATATTATGCCTTGGATTTGGGGATATGAGATTATCATGAAAGAGAAAACTTTTATTTAATTAAAGATGGCAAGCAGTTATATTGTTTATCATCTGTATCTTTATCGATTAATGTGTCTTAAAGAATATTGTTTTAGAACGTTAGCTTCCTTTTACAACTCGTTTTAGGACATCTTCGTAATTACTTTAAAAGTGCATAGAAAAATTTGGCAGTGTTCACAGCCTTAAAGGACGGACAATGAAACATTAGTAGCAGTTACACTGACATATCCTGTGCATGAGTAGGGTCGGTCGGATGGTTGGCTGCTGCGACCGCTCTCTTACTATACTTAACCATAATCGAAAACTTCAACAATCGATTTCTCTAAAACGGGTAGGCGGTACATCGGAACCAATTCAGAGGTACTCGTTCCGACGTGCAGCTTATAGAAAAGTCTTCTCCGAAGACTCATGCTCTCGAAGTTTCCACCAGCCCCGCATAACAGAAACTTTATTTTTCCTGAGGACTTGTGGATTCCTTCTTACTTTGGTGTAGGAAGATGCAGGTTCCCGTGCCTTTTTGAATCCAATCGCAACGCTGTCAGTTGTTACGAACAACGAGGGGCCTGCGGTAGGCGTGACATTTTTCAGTTTCTAGAGATGTATACACAAAGAGGTAACGAAGCTGAAGGTTTAAGCTTGATGAAGTAATGTGTCTCTATAATAATAACTTCTGGCACACTTAAGAATATTTGTGGGTATGGTGTAATACCTGGTTTATGTTAGGAGATTAAGGGATACGAGCTGAAATGTTGTTACCTTGGCAACTTTTAAGCAACTCTCTTTAAGTTTTGCGGTGGTAGTGGTACGGACGTGGCATAGGAGTTGACCTCTACACTTGCTCATCAGGTATGTCCTCTTTAATAGTCAAGTAATTTTGGACCAAAATATCGACAGGTGATACCTTTTTTATATCAATAGATATAGCTTGGCTAAATGTTTAAAGTTTGTCACGCTCGATTCTTAGTCAAAAGCATAACCCAGAACGAGTGCAACATATGCCATGTAGAAATTAGGTTGTTCCTTCATTCCGGAAATCCCGTGGA
>JAHWXV010491002.1:0-12130 GCA_024586415.1 Phrixothrix hirtus | reverse complement strand
TTTACAATCAAACCCATTACGAAACCGAGGCTCCAGCGACCAGAATCAAGTAGACAAGTGATTAACAACCCTGCGAACCACCCCTCACGACTTAGAGCTGACACCGAGAAGAACACTAGTTCTTTAAAATTGTACTGTGCCGTTCCATAAGAGTCGAAACGTCACAGATTTTGATGTAAGTTTTTGATAGTTTTATTAAATGTTCTATTTAATCGTTATAATACTTATTTATACCGTTAGCATTTGCCCTAATCGTAATATTCTTACTTTCAAGCCTACGCGAGGAAAATTACCTATCAATAGTTTTATCACTTTAGTTAAGTTTGAGCACAAATTAAATTAATTTTTAGCATAGGAATTAACCGTCCGATTTAAATATACTTTTGCATTTGACTATCAAATGTAACAATGCTAGAATGTCGGCACGCGAGCGCTTGCATCAACGCATGCAGAGAATTTTCGTAAAACGAGTAACTGGTAGTACTTTTAGCACTAACTATGAATAAAATAGCTATGAAACTATAATTTCGAAATAAATTAAAGTTTAAGTTTGAGGTCCTGACTATCTTTGTATGCTAAATCAAGAATTTCGTTAAAATCGAATAACAGAAAGTGCGAATTTATTTCTAGTTTCGTTTTTTGCGATTTTCTCGAATTCGGCTATACCAATTATTTTATAGAACTTATTTCGTTTCTTAACCAATTGTGCAGCTTTCATATAATTTAGGATGTTTCTCAGAAACTTTTGCGTAAATTGAGTAACCGGAAGTACCTTCACCGTTAACTCTAAGTAAAATAACTATGAATACAAAGTCGTAGCTAAATGAACATTAATATTGGTGGTAATAAATATTTTTGTATACCAATGTAAGAACTTGGTTAAAATTGTATAACCGAAATTTCCACTTTATTTCTGTCATTTTTAGATATTGTAACGAAAATTAGAAACAACAAAAGTTTAATGGAAATTTCTAGAAGCATATAGCACACTGTAGAATAAAATAGACGATGAATCCTAGATTACTGATTGCGGCAATTGATACCTTTCAATTCAATTAGGGCAGCAATGAGTCATAGCATTGTAATTTTTTGTTGTGACTAATTTCTCATTCTACATTATTCCATGACATTCTAGCATTTATCTTTTCTATATAAGCAGTAGATTAAATACTCAGCTTAGTTTTTTTTAGAATTTTGTACTATGCATTACTGATATAAATATAAATAGATATAAATTGAAATAAACATTTGCTGAAAGTGCATTGTGAAATAAATATTAAAATAAATAAGTGTAGTATTAGTGGATATAGATAAACATCTTTTGAAGCAATTAACTAGTTTCGCTACATTGGTGCCAGGTGTCGGATATGTTTTTAAAAGTTGAACTCACAGACCATAATTAATTAAAAGATAGTGTTAATTGTTTTTATATGTCAATAACAGGAAGCACCGAAAAACAAAATATGGAGGCGTTGATGGAAATGTTGCAAAAGATGCAAGAAGGAATGGAATTCAATCAAATTAAACTATAAGAGAAAATGTATTCCGATCAAGAAGAAGTGAAATTCAATCAAACTAAAATACCAAAAAGGATGCTATCCATAAACTCAAACCAAAATAAATTGCATCAAGAAATTACAAACAAATTAAAGGAGGAAATGTTATTGATTAATGCAAATAAAGTAAAATAGAAGAGGAAATGGAATCAATTAATGCAATCCAAAGTAAAATATAAGTGGAAATTGAATCTAATCCAAATAAACTACAGGATCAAATTGAATCAAGCCAAAATGCATTAAAACAATAATTTATAGGCAAATTAAAAGAGGAAATGGAATCTAATCAAAATTAATTGCAAAATGAAATTAAAGCAGGCCAAAATGCAATAAAACATGAAATTACCAGTAAATTAACAAAAAAAATAGATGTTACCAACGAGATGACAACAAAATATGAGGAAGTAAATAAGAAGTGTGACGAACTACATCAAAAGTTTACTCACCTTACCGTAAATAATGGCGTCAGCATGTCTAAGAAGGACGCGTCACTAGTTCCTCATAAACAATCTACCGAAGCAAATATATCGCAAGTTGAACATTTGCCTGTTATTGAAAATGGCATGTCCAGTACTAGAAGACACGTTAAAGTAACCGCGTATAATGGGCCAATTACCACAAACAATCTGTGGCAGCCGCATCATCGAATGGATGGACCATTGAAGAAAAGGCGACTGCTTTAATAGTGGTTCTACGTGGGGATGCTTTAGAAATTCTACAAGCAATACTGGATGATCCACAGAATAACTACGATTACCTTGTTTCACGATTGGAAATGCGATATGGAGATAAACATCTGCAACAAGGCTACTGTGCTTAGTTCAGAAATCGTGTACAAAAGCTTGGAGAGAACCCCCAGGAATTCTAAGCTGAAATTGCGCGGCTAGTAAGATTAGCATACCCCACGGCTTCAGAAAATTTTATTGAACAAATTGGGGTGCAAACATTTGTAGACTGCCTTAGGGATTCTAAAACAAGCAGGCGTCGAAGGGTCATGTTCGTGTGGGAGCCATTAAGAAAGATGAAGATAGTACTAAGACTTTACAAGAAATATTGTTAAGATTACTTAAGATGCAAAAACCAACAGTACTTAAAGTTCGATCCAGGAAGCGCAGTAAACAGGAGCATACACAGAAACATTGTTAAAATTCAATTTGTAGTCATACTGATAATACAAAGCACCAAGAAGTCACCATCAAAGTGGCATCCTTAAAATATCAACTGGATAGCCTTCACATTAAAGGAATAATCGCAAGAAGGAATTGCCAAATGCTCCTGGATACAGGAGCAACGAAGACAATAGTAAAACCGAACGTTGTTGGGAATGGAAGGTTACTGACGTCACAGCTGCAATTACGTACAGCTACAGGAAAGCACGCAACCGCTCACGGTGAAATTATTACAGATATTGGGATTGGTTGTAGGAAGTTAACACATCGCATGCTAGTAGCCGATACTGAGGAACCTATTATATTGGGTATGGATATAATATCTGAGTTTTGGCTTTGCGTTAAACTTAAAATAGCATGTCGTACGAATTGATGATGAAGAGATACCCTTTAATCAACGAGACGACCATGCAATAAAAATAATCCTAGCCGAAAACGTGACATTACCGCCAAGCAGTGAAACAATAGCTATGGGCCAACCGGATGGAGACTTCCGGGTAGGATGTATAGGAATTATAGAAACCAGCGGCATAAGTAATGGTAGTGGTATTCTAGCTGGAAGAGTGTTGACCGAGGCCAAAGAAACAACACCTGTTGTGATGAACGTCAATGCCTTCCAGATGACTCTAAAGAAGGGGACTGAAATAGGATCATGTACACCTATCTCATCTGTGGTACGTTGCACAAAAGCCAATGAGAAAGTTTTGCCTGTAAAGAATTTATCTAGACTGCATGCCTCGCTTGAATCCTTGGATAGCGGATTATCTCAAGAGAAAAAGGCTGAAGCAAGTCAGTTGATCCAAAAATATACCCATATATTTGCCACAGATGGCTGTTTGAAAGGAACAACAAATGTTGTGACCCACAAAATAAATACCGGTGATGCGCAACTAATACGTCAACGACCAAGGAGGCTGCTTTTTTCCAAACGACGAGAGGCTGAACGGATCATCAAGGGCATGGCACTTGAAGGGATAATAGAGGCATATAGCAGTTCTTGGGCTTCGCCAGTTATATTGGTTAAAAGGAAAGATGGTAGCCCCGATTCTGTGTGGATTGCCGTCGTTTAAACAACGTCAGCAAAAAGGATAGCTATGCCCTACCCAGAATTGATGACATTCTAGACCCGCTTTCCGGCTCCAAATGGTTCTCGACTTGAGATATGAACAGTGGCTATTGCCAAGGCGGTATGGGAGCTAAACATCGGAAAAAGACAGCGTTACCTGTTGGATATGGTCTTTGGCAGTTCACAGTGGCGCTTTTAGATTTTTGCCATGCACTAGCGGCGTTTGAAAGGCTAACAGAATTGATCCTGAAAGGGTTGTCTTGGCAAACATGTCCAGTATACTTGGACGATGCCATAGTTATTGGAAAGACCTTCAACGAACACCGGAGAAATCTCGACGAGGCGTTTCAAAGACTACGAAGTGCACATTTACAACTTAGTCCGAAAAAGTGCAACTTGTTTCAAAATAAGGTGAAATACTTGGGTCATGTAGTCTTTGAAAAAGGTGTGGCAACTGACCCAGAGAAAATTGAATCCATAACGAGAATTACCACAACCAAAGTATAAACGTTAATTGAGAAGCTTCATGGGATTAGACACTTACTATCGACGATTTGTACTTGGATTTGCAGACATCGCAAAACCACTTACAAAACTTACTAAAGAGCAATAGCCATATTTATGGAGCAATAGCTGTCAGGTATCATTTGAAACACTGAAACGATCATTGATAACGGCACCTATACTTAGTTACCCTGGAATAGAAAGAAGGTTTGTCCTAGATACAGACCCTAGCCACATTGGCGTGGGTGGAGTGCTATCGCAAATCCAAGACGGACAAAAACGAGTAATTTTAGCAAAGTGTTATCCAAACCTGAGAGGAACTATTGTGTTGCGCGCAAAGAATTGCTCGCGATGATATAGGCCATCGAACACTTTTACAAATACCTTTATAGACGAAATTTCTTATAGCTGCTGTAGTTCAAAAATCCAGAAGGACAAATATCGAGATGGATTGGACAAGAGTATGATTATGAAGTTGAACATTGTCCCGGAAAAATCCATAGAAATACTTTATCAAGAAGGCCTTGTACAGAAGATTGCAAGCATTGTGCTCGTTTGGAGTCAAACGCTGAAGACCGTCTTGTTAATCGTACTACTATAAATAACGATGACTGGAACCCAGATAAGGTCAAGCAAGATCGGGAAAACGAACCAGACCTGAAGGTGTTACTAAATAGGAAAATGAAGATCTAAGCCTAGGTTGGGAGGAAGTGGCCTCCTTTAATTCCATTATTAAAGCACATCGGTCCCAGTGAGACCCCTTGGAGGTGCAGGACTGCCTTTTGAAAAGAATCCTGGAAGCTGATGGTGGAAGTAGAAGACAAACGCAGTTGGTGGTTTCGAAAGCAGAGTATCCGAAATTCTACGACACCTGCATGATGGTCTATCAGGAGGGCATATGGGAGTAAAGAAAGCTATGGAAAAAGTCCGTGAAAGATTTTATTGAATGAACTGCAAGGATGATGTTAAGGAATGGTGTCGAAAATGTGTAATATGTGTATCTGGGAACGGTTCATTAGGGAGGCGTAAAGCGTCGATGCGGCAATATAATGTCGGTAGTTCATTTGAAAGAGTAGCCATTGATATGGCTGGTGCATTCCAGAAACCGAAACAAATACGTCTTGGTTGCAATTGACTGTTCTAGTGAAGGGACCGAAGTGTACTCTCTATCTAAATAAGAGGCAGT
This sequence comes from Phrixothrix hirtus, assembly GCA_024586415.1. NCBI lineage: Eukaryota > Metazoa > Arthropoda > Insecta > Coleoptera > Phengodidae > Phrixothrix > Phrixothrix hirtus. The sequence goes on along the minus strand of JAHWXV010491002.1, from coordinate 6,649 downwards.
TGCAGTGGCAGAGACCTTGGTAAAAGAACTGTTTAGCCGTTTTGGGATTCCCTTGAAATTACACTCAGACCAAGGGAGAGATTTTGAGTCAGCCATTTTTCAAAGTCTCTGCTAACTGTTCAAAATACCCAAAACTAGAACAACTGCTCTTCACCCTAAGTCAGGTGTAATGGTAGAACACATGAATCGAACAATGGGAAAATATGTCAAAAATTGTCTCGGACCATCAAAGAGATTTGGACCAGTACTTGCATCTATTCCTGATGGCACATCGATCAGCCGTACACGAAACAACGGGAGAGACCGCAGCTAGAGTATTGTTTTGGCGTGAAAGAAGACTGCCGTGTTATTTGGAATTTAGTAGTAAGCCTGGAGAGGAGGAGGTCGCTGGAAATGCGTTTGCTAAAAGCCTACGAAGGAAACTAAATTCTATTCATGAGATAGTTCGTATAGTAACATCCAGATTGCCAGCGATCGAACGAAGGTCCAGTATGATGTAAGTTCCAGAACGTGAGGATTTCAACCCAACTATCTGGTCTGGCTGTACCAATCTCAGCGACAACGAGGTCTATCTCCCAAATTGCAAAGATCTTGGGAAGGTGGTAAAACTGATTAACAATTTAATCTACCGAATTATGAAATTACCCACAGGAAATCCCAAAGTGGTTCACATTAATCGGTTAGCCCCATACGCTGGAGGACACGCAGAACCGGGACAGTAGTAACGTGTACAAAGGGCAAACCATTTCGGAGTGGAAGAACTAGGAGTCAAAAACAGCGAATAATCATTCACTAACTCTATGACAACGTATTCGGGACACCAAAAAGCTAGATTTGGGGCTACCACGGGGAGTACAGACATCTATTTGGTCTACCAGAGAAGTAACCTTTGGCTCATTGTGTCGCTAAAGACGTCCGAATGTACCATTGGCATCGCAGTTGATTTTAAGAAGAGCCATGGTGGCGTAGAAGGAATACTGCAACAGGAACCAGAAATTAGAAAGGCATGTCACCTACTATGCCGTCATCGCCAAGGTATGCGAAGTATTTATTACCTTGTGGCTAAAGCATTATCCTATCAAAAACCACGCTATCAAGACTTGTGGAGGGCATTAAGGTATTCAAGTAAACATATTTGTACCGGTGCCAATAGAAAATTTGCTGTTCCAATGCTCGGATGCGGTCTAGACCAGCTTACTTGGCACGTGGTACGTAACATGTTTCGTGGCATTAGTTTCAAGTTCCTGGTGTATAGTTGGAATGCAAATGGAACTCCACCAACGACGAAATCTGGGGACTACCATTTCTTGAAGAAATGTGGCTGCAAGTATGGATCGCAATGCAGATTCCGACATTCGCCAACAAAAGTAGAACCATCGCAAGCGAAAAGTCCAAGGTCAATGTTACGGGACGTGACAGACTTGAGGAGGTGGCAGTATAACGAAAATTAGAAACAATAATATTCTAATGGAAATTTCTAGAATCACCTAGCACCCTTTAGAATAAAATAGCCGATGTAATCCTAGATTGCTCATTGCGGCAATTGATACGTGCGAATTCAATTAGGGCGTTGTAATTTATTGTTGTGACCAATTTCTCATTCTCCATTATTCTATGACATTCTAGCAGTTATCTTTTCTATATAAGCAGTAGATTAAATTCTCTTAGCTTATTTTTTTTAGGATCTTGTACTATTCATTACTGATATAAATATAAATAGACATAAATTGAAATAAACGTATGTTTAAAGTGCATTGTGAAATAAATATTAAAATAAATAAGTGTAGTATTAGTGGATATAGATAAACATTTTTTAAAGCAATTTAACTAGTTTCGTTGCAATATTTTCTTAATCCTCGCTTTTCGTGAAGTCGGCTGTCATGATTTTTTTAAAACTTAGTACAATGCTTAGCTATTTCATTCCATTTTATATGAACCAAGTGGTTTCTCTATCAAATTTTCGAAAATCCCGTAACTGGAAGTACTTAAAGTGTGATAAGAAAGGGGACCTATTCTAGTTGTTTATAGGTTGTATTCAAGTAAGTATTTTTTATTTAATCATCTATTACAGTCTAACTTGTACACTATACTAGAAGCTTAAAACTAGACCTCCTCTTCCTGGTCAAGTGTCTATAGCCCTCATGATGAAATATCCCCATTTCCCGACCGGCACTTATTATATTGGCATTTTGCGTATACAGGCTGTTCAAATCGTGGCATCTAGGTAATATTTGTTCTATCAAACCTTCCTTTCAAAGAAAAAAAATTTTAATAATCTTGTTATTTAATTTTTTTACTACTCCAATATAACATCTTTTTTGCGAAATATTTCTTATAGAACATTTATAAAATTTTCCTTTTAATAGTAATATATTACTAATTAATTATTGTATGCACTAGTGCGTTTAATTGTGTTTAACTGTATTCTTCTGTTCTATATCCTTCTTTAAGCTATATACCTAAAATTTGTTCATCAGTATTAGTATTAGTAATCCTAACAATTGCGATCAATATAGAATGGTGTTAGTCATTACGATGATAACTCATCTTGCATATTGAGGATGATTTTCTACCTTTAAACAAAGTATTTCACACTTTTCATATAACACAATGCTATTAATCGTTAGTATGAGCTCTTGGTTTCATTTCTGAAGAAATTTTCAATAATCTAGAAGGCATTATTATCACATTTTTGCTCACTTGATATTACTAATGTAGTTGTCGACATTCACACATTCAGCTAGCCTGAACTTATTTGTGTTGTTCAAAATAATAAATTGAAAGTATTCAAATTTAATATACCTAAAAAGTAATGGTTTTTCTCTAATACAAGTGTTTGTTGTTATTCCTTCCAATTGCAAATAAAACTACTCAGCGGGAAAAGAAATCGTAGTATCTGTGCATAGTTCAAGATTATACAACGTGTCCCAAAACTCCTAGGGCACAGAGCTACCGAGTAATTTTAGATGTCAAAGTAAGTCGACTGGTTCCATTATATTTATATACACTGTCTGTGAGAGGAGATCAAAATTTAAATGAAAATTCATATTTTTTACACTGTTTAGGAAATTGGCACCTGGGCACTTCAATGTGTGCCACTACTTTAGGTTACCGAAGAACCCCAAAGAAAATTGGAGAAGAGTTAAGATCACTCCACTCCTTGATAAACTTGTTCAAAATTTACTTAAGGATGATGATACGATCCTAAGATTGTTTTAAGTGGAATTTCTATTCATTGTCTTGAATTAATAACTCTTCAAAAAATTCCATATTTCGCATAGCTTCGAAGCAAACAAATATTCCCTCAGACAACGATAATACAGGGAGCAATTTCATAACCGTTCCAATTCATTGTTCGCATTAAACTATTAATTAATTGTTCATATTTTGTTGCTTTTGTATTGAGATTTGTTAGAGTAGTCATCGTTGCTGGTTTAATTGTTGGTGTTCCTGTTTTTACAGTTATTTTGCTGTCATCAAATATGGATTTCACCTTTAATGACCAGATCAGCAAACTATAAGTTCTTTGATACCGTCAGTGTAACTTCCGCGAAAGTGTTCGCGTGTATCCAGAGAGATATTCATATCCAAAGATTCCAAATCGCAAAACTTTTACTTGTATCAAATTTCGTTTTCGACAAACAGGAATTCTGCAACTAGCCTGTTATAACACTGGAAGGCCTCGGCAAGCACAAACGCCTATTGCAAAAGATGTTCTTCAAAGGACTGATAATAATCCTGGTATCAGTATCAGAATATTACAGGGCGAAACTGGGATTCCAAAACAGTGGAAGCCGAATTATCAGTCATCTTTTAAGTTGTTTTTGTACATTCAGGCAGTTCAAGAATTATTGCTGATTGACGATGAATCACGTTTAAATTTTGCGCAAATTATTCATAAGCGCAAAGTGATCTACGGTGGAATTCGACAGTATCATCTTGTTTATAGATGTATCTTATGTTACACGTTGTGGCATGACAAATATGAAAGCTTCGTTCTTTTATACAGGATACTCGGTATATCGTTCTCTGTCCTTCGAACGTTTTTGATAATTGATATTCGGTCTTGCGCTTATTTATACGCGTATCGCTCATATACTTTGATTACCTATTTATTTACAACGTAATATTGCGCAATTCCAATTAATATTTCCTTGTTACTTAATTTCGGTTTTGAGATTGTTGTATGTTTGTTATACACTTCGGTAGCAATTTTTATTCAATTTGAATGGTTTCTTAATATTTTGGTTATTGCGTAATATTTCGTTATCTTTAAGTTTTATTTAATTACACTTTAGTTATATGCAGGTTATTAAACAATATTTATTTTAAATTAATTCGTGGTCACTCACTCCCGGTTCACTTCTTATTGCCTTTTTAAAATGTTTTATCAATTTAATCTTCTGGTATTTTTGCGAAAACGTAAGACGCGCGTATTTTCTGAAAATCGGATTTTGTGTCGCTTTTTCACATTAATATATTTCGCGGGAAATGTTACAATTTAGATATTTACAAACAAGCATTAGGCATAATATGTACATATGTATGAGAAGAAGCAGAAAAAGTAAGGAATACACTTTCTTGGTACCTACTTTAATTGTATATTATATGTAAGTACACAATACTAAATAGGATGTAACAAAATTCGTGTGTTTAGAAATGAAATAGTTCAATAAAATTAAAGGAGAGTAAAATCAGGTCGAAGCCCAAACCTTGTATTTTTAATTAGAAATAAAAGTTTAAAATTTAGACTTGATTTCTTTTACTTCTGCTAAAAATAAAATACATATTGAAATTTTCGCTATTTTTCTTTTGTATCTACTTTGAATACAATATTAGTTTATAGCATCTAAGTTAGCTATCTATCCTCCCTTATCTATGAATAAAACCTTGAATAAAGTAGAATTCTATAGTTTATGCTAATTATGTTCCACTAATAAATAAGGATGAAACAGAGAAATCACTTTTTTTGAAATTTTCTTTGAATGCTTGTCTTACTCCGGAAGTATTCTACTATTTGTTAAGGTAATATGCCCATTATATTTTTATGACGAGCAATTAGTTTGCTGTTGTTTGATCTGGTCATTTATTTAAAATAACACTTCCTTGATTAAAAATGTTTACAATTTACATTTAAATATTGATATTTGACGTTCCGTCATCAAAATAATTAAATTTGTTAATTATAAAATATAAAGAATATCAAGTAGTCCTAGATTACAATTTTACATTAAAATATTAAATATAGATGTCTAGTTCGTTTTACATTCCATTGCCAAAGAGTTTTATTAAATGTAAAAGCAAAGAAACACCTGCAGAGTGTTAACGAAAACCTGTAATATAACTTTAATATTTCTGCGTATTCCGAGTACTAATTTTAATTATATGGCTTCTGTGCTGAACATAAAATGTCATTAAAATGTTATAGTTGGATGTACCAGTACAGATTAGTTCAATTAAAGTTAATGCTCCTATTTCTTAGGTTCCAAAATATTTTCAGTTAAATTACTAAAATGTGTTGCACTGTGAGTATTTTTAATAGCGAAGCATAGATAACTGAATTAATAGTAGATAGTTTACTTCTACCTAAAAATTCTAACCATATTTTGGTTCTTTCTATCCGCTTGCACTAGTATACTTAATTTAAATTTGAATTTTTACAAATACAAGAAGCTAATTTTAGTTGTTTTAGTTAATTAAAAAGCTTTTGACAATATTAGAACCACCTATTACTTGAAAAAAAATTTAAATAAAATTTTGAAGCATTCTTATTTAGTAGGCAAGTATATTTTAACTTAAAAAAAAGCTAACAGCAGTTTCATTTATTTAATGTTGCAATCACATATTAGATCACGAACGAGAAGTGCATGCTCACTTGGAAATGAGATTCACTTGAATCGCAACAACCATACGAAAGCATTAGAAGGCGAATCCTTCTCATAACAGCTGTATTTAAAGTTGTGCATGTGATATTTCTATTAAGACTGATTGTAATACAATGTATGCCGTAATGCCGCATAATTCAAAAGGGGCGAGTGTTAATAATCGACAAACTGTCAGTGCAGACAAATCTGTGTAAACCAATTTGAACCTTGAGATGAGTATAGATTTCACGTTCTTACCATACATAAAATAAATAACTTACAGAAAATAAAATGCGGTGTGGCATTGTAACGCCCAATAAAACAAAACGGAGACTACTACTTAGTTGATACAATTACTATATATACATCAATCGTAGCCTTTTGATGGTATGAAGTCGGTATACGAATGTCTCGGGTAGTTTCAGAAGGAGAGGGGTCCAGCAGTTGAAATAGCAGGCAAGATGTACGTTATATGTATCAAGTCCGAAACGTTCGGAATGAATAAGACAGTCGGTTTAGCTAAAATGAACTAGTTAACTAAATAAAACAGAATGGGGGTATGCACAGAGGTTGTTAATGAACAGGCGAGGTTTGGATTTAAACAAAGGGGAATTTGTGCATTCACTCATCAAGTTGCAACTTAATTTTTGTACAGCACACTGTATAAATAACGTTCTTTAATTAGGAAGGTTACTTTAAATATTTTATTCTGGCCAGATCGTTTTAAATTCAATATTCTTAAACATGTAATTTATACTGTATATTTTATATACTTGTACAAATTG
>JAHWXV010490987.1:0-12323 GCA_024586415.1 Phrixothrix hirtus | reverse complement strand
CATAAAATAATAATTTGTGAAAAATATGCATTTCATTATAAAATTTACAAAATATGCAAAAAATGCACATATATGCACTTTGCATATATTCCGCCCCCTACTGATAACAAACTAAATAAAACAATGTTTACGCTTACTATCGTATTGTATTTCATTCTAAGCTGGAATACTATTTTCAACATTTGCTTTTTCCGTATATATTACAAACTACAAGTACATAAGGAACAAGTCTAATTAACTGAGTTGCGTGAGATTTCTGGCAATTCTTTACAGTCTCCCAATACAATTCCATGTATACTGATTGTGAGAGCCAACAGTTATCAGGCATGCACAACGGTTCAATTTAGTCTTCGAAAATTAGCACTGTTTACTGTGTACAGACAAACATTTAAATCAGACAAAAAATTAGATTACACTTAGACACTAATTTGCAACTTTGACTTTACCCACAATGTTTGATTATCTGATCATTTTTATATTTTTCCAAAAATCTAGATAAACAAAAAGTGAAAACTATAATATACGCCCTAGTCTCACCTAGGTAAATTTACATATTTGGTCAATTGTTACATCATAAGTTCATATTTTATTCACATCATACATATGCGTAAACTTTTTTGAATATACACTTGATTTAAATTAATTGCGACGTAGTATATGTTGTGAAAAATGCTTTAAAATAATTAGGTGTCCGATTTAACTCTTAATTAGTCGCATCCAACCTGAGTCACAAAGTTAATCGCAAGTGATCGCAATCTAATTTTGGGCATTTTAAAAGGAAATAAATATTTTGGTGGGTAAAATTATTTATTACTACAGTTAAACTTCACTTTTAAATATAAAATTTAGGTAGTATAAAATGGAAACTTTGTCCAAAAACGCAAGGGAAAAATGTTAATTACAACAAAACTATGAAAATGTATTAGTCAGTATTCTAACATACATTATATAATACTATTGAGTGTCCGTCATACAATTTCATTACATCGGTAGCATATTTTTTGACTTTTTTATCGTGTCTCCTGGGGTAGAGATGATATCTCATTTGTTTGCTGTTCTTTATATTTGACAGTCTGGTTTGATCTCTTTCATGAACAACTTCAACTAGTTTTCGTTTTAGAGGTATAGAAATACAAAGAATAGCTTTTCGAACATTGAGATGTACTTTTGCTGATATCCTTTATAAATTCCCTATATTTCAGTTTGTCATTTGATTATATGAACTGCTATAGTTTACATAAGGATTTCTTCCTGCAGTATTCAAAATGGTGCAAAATAAGGCAAATTGCCATGGATTAGTTCTTCTTGAGCTTGTATAAGTGGCAGAAAGTTAATTCACAGCATCTACGACAATATGAGAGATCACAACTTCTGACTTTTTATTGACATTCAAATGAAGCAAAGCAGATATTGCTTGTTTTGTGTTGATTTTCGAGTTAGCTATATGTGAAACAGTATTTCATGACCTCGTACGTGCTGGCGGTGGACAACATTTGCTTCATTTAAATATTTCATATTGTCCAATAGAATATTGCTTGGAAATTGCACCTTCACCGTCAGATGAACCGCCTTCGGCTTCCATAAAATCGGACTCTTCTTCAAGTGGACTTATAATTATTTTCTTTGTCTTCAGCATCACTTGCAACATTTTATTCACTTGCTGAACATACTCTACTATATCCTCGAAATCGTTTTTTACTATCTATAGAGATTTTGAAGTTATATTTACTCTGTTTGTCAAATTGGTTAGTTACTTAGAAAATAATAAAATATAAAGAATTTACCTCAGACAGAAAAAGATACTTAATTAGTCGCGGTACATTTCTAATTTTTTACAGAAAAACCAATGGATCTTTATAAAAAAAAATACGTTAAACGCGCTTCCTTATAATTGAGTGCGTTCAAAAGATATCAGGGTCATTCGGAAAGTAAAAACATTTTTTCTACAGAAATTTTTATTTGATATAATGAAATAAATCTTAATTTACACATAATTTGATACTTAAGCCGCTTTTCTACATAGTCACCCTTCAAATTTGAACACATTTCATACCACTTCACCAGATTTTCTATGCCGTCTGCATACTTAATTGCCGCCTACTGGTTCAATCACTGATTAATGACTTCTTTAAGTTCATCACCACTTGCGTAGCGGTTTCCACCGAAGAAGTTTTTCAATTTGTGGAATAAGTGATAATTACTTGGGGCTAAGTCCGGGCTGTTTGACGGATGTTTAAAGATTTCCCACTCAAACCACTGAAGCACGTCCTTTGTCAATGCAGCTGTATGCGGACGTGGATTATCATGAATACGAATGATTCCCCTGGTAAGCATTCCCCGTCGTTTATTTTGAATAGTGCGGGTGAGTCGGTGAAGCGTCTGACAGTAGGCCGCTGCAATTATGGTCTCACCTTTAGCATGCAGTCGATGAGGAGCACATCCTCACCATCCGAAAACACTGTAGCAATAATTTTTCTGGTGCTCAAAATTTGTTTTGCTTTTTTCGGTTTCGTTGGGGATCGCGAATGATGCCATTCCATTGACTGGCGCTTTGTTTCTGGAATGAAATGAGATATTCAATCTCATCACCAGTAACAATGTGATTCAAAAGTTCACCACCATTCTTGTCATAGCGGTAGAAAAATGTCAATGCCTCTACCATTCGTTTGTTTTGTGGTCGTCTGACAAAATTCGTGGAACCCACCTGGCACACACTTTGTTATTGCCCTAACAATTTCGTACAACACAGTTCTTGAAATTTCGGAAAAGAATGAGTGCAGTCCACTAATTGTGAAACGCCGATCTTCTTGAATTTCGTTTCAATCCTTGCTTTGAGTCCGTCAGTCACAGCTGAGGGCCGATCCTCGCGTTCTTCATTGTGAACACTCTTCCATCCGCCATTAAACATGATGCACCATTTTCGAACTGACGCTTCGTTCATCACATTACCGTAAACCTCAGTTAACTATCTATAAATTGCGATGGGTCGGACTTTTTGCGCATTTAAAAATCGGATAACACTGTGAACCTTACACTTGGCGGGATCGTTAATTTTGTCACACATTTTAGCGTCACACAGCTAAGTAGTAATCAACTGTAGCAGATCCAAGCTTCCTCTAGACCGAAGCGAAAGAGTGCCACAGTTAGTGACCGGTCGGTGATGGTAGTGGGAGGACGCGGTTACCTGTCATAAAACAACGTTCTTTACTTTCCGAATGACCCTATATTATGTTAAAGAAGCACTGCGACTAACTGAGGGTTAATTGAAATTAAACCGCGTGGAAAGCTCAAATCGATCCGGAAGCGAATAGAAATATTTTAAACTTATAAATTTATATAAGTAAACATTACCATCGATATCTGTATATTACAAAAATTAAACTTAGTTGGCAGACATCGAAATCGTTATAAAGTTATGAGTATTATTGAATTAATTCGTTTACGTGTGATTCCTAAATGGCTTTTTTTAACAGTTATTCTTCCCATATAATAATTCATTTACTTTATGATTCTTACATCCACAAGCATAGCATTTAGATTTATTTAATATCTTTCAATTCCAAGTGACTGATTTTGTCCCTGACCCGTTTCACGTGTAGAATTTATTTTATACGCCAGAGGATGTTGCTGAAGTCGATTAAAATATACAATTTTGCAGTCTGCATTTGCAAACGCATGAACATGTTGAATTCCATTAAATGTCACTTCTCTCATTTGATTCCCTGCCATTGTCAGGCTTAGAGCAGGAACTTTAATGCATAGATTTCGAAAAATATTTCTCAATCCATTAACAAAATATTATGCATGGCATGGCTGGAAATGTCAATTCACAAATAAGCCTTTCATCCTTACCACCTAATCAGAAACACTTACGTTATTATGCCGTTTTTGTACAATAAAACACAAATTATTGCTTATACTTTTATATAACGCTTCAAAACGCAGATTTCTGTAAATTGCTGATAAAACTTGAATATTTTACGTTATACATTTTAACATAATAATTTTAATATAATTCCTTACAAATGTAAATCACTCATTCTATGTAGAAATTACAAATTTAAATTGTTAAATTGTTGTAAATTTAAAAGACGCATTATTTTTATCAAGAACCAAACTCACGGTATATCAAATTTGTTTACAGAAATCAAATTCATCGTCGTTTATAAGATGATAAAACACATCATTACCCTGTTTTATTCACAGTTCCTCCGTTACGATGATAGATATACATCAGTTGCGCTACAAACCAACCAAAAATATCAATTACAAGGTTGACCGCGTAGTAGGAACAAGCTGCCTTCTGTAAATTCTGTTAGGATAAAATAGAACTACCTGTAGGAATCCGGCATAAGACAGTAAAATCATATCGAATGGAGTTATTCTTGAAAACATCAAATCACAAAATGCATGCATCAGTTAATATCGGCCTTTCAATAATATATCAATTAAGAATTTGGAATAAACAAATATTGTATTATTCTAAATGCTGCTAGATTTCCAAATAAATTCTATATATTTAATGTCCTAAATACACTAATTGCAATATGAAGCACAAAAGCGCTTAAATAAAAAACGACTGAACTTCAATTGTGGTTCTTAATCAGAAAAAAAACACTAACTGTAGGATATGTAATTTTAAAGGGCCCCTAGACGGTCAATATTATCGTCAATATATGACACAATATATTGCAGAATAGTTTTGCTAGTCCAGCCTACACGGTGCAATGATATTGTGCAATAAGTTAGTTCACGGCTGGCACTTCTGCAGTCAACATGTGGAATGAAAAGAAAGCAAGTTCTGTGGCCATTGTATTATAGTTATAGTTTTAAAAAAGAAGTAGGAAAAGAAGCATAGGTTGATGAAAAAATGGTTTAAAAATAGAAATAGTATACTCATGAAAATTTGTTAAGTCATCTAAGAATAAGTGAACCAGCTGATTTTCAACACTTTCTAAGACTAGACGGTACATTATATGATGAACTCTTGAGAATGGTTACACCTATAATTCAAAAAAGGGATACTACAATACGAGATGTTATTCCCCCAAGTCAACGTTTATTAATAACACTACATTATCTAGCTACTGGAAACAATTTTGAAGATTTAAAATTTACAAGTGCTGTATATCCACAATCCATAGGCACAATTGTAATCGAAACTTGCACAGGTACAATACACAGCTTGAAGGATTACATAAAAGTAAGTAAACAGGTATTCCAAAAATTATTTAAAATTTATTTTACTTGTAGTAAATTACATTTTATTGAAAATTTGAAATATATTGAGAAGCATTGGAGGCCTCTGAAGGGTTTTCATTAAATTGTGTTCATTGTGCCCGTAGGGGATCATAATGAATGGGGCTGGGTTTCATGGTGCTATCGCAGAAACCTCGTGCAGAGTTTCCATTTGGCCTTCAAATAATATATCATTAATGGCCTTTTTTTGCAAATAATAGCTGCTCCGGTTTCATTTTCTGAAGTTCTACTGTCCAAACTGACGCAATTTTGTCAAAGTCAGTTTAAGATTGTTTAAGGTGTTTGCCTGTTAGTGATATTAATTCTTTGGACTCATCCAGTTTCCTTTCCTTCTTCTTTGGAGGACCATTTTTCGCTATAAATAAATACATTTATTAATAAATACATAATTATTGCAGTTGCCAGAAAAAGAAGCGGATGGAATTTTCCGAACTGGCTGGGAGCAATAGACGAAAAGCACGTGTCAATAAAAAACCCCCACATTAAGGTTCATATTACTACAATTATAAAAATGTTTTTAGTATTGTATTGTTGGCAGTTGTAAATTACAGTTATGAATTTATTATGGCAGATGTTTGTATTAATGGACGAATATCAGACGGGGCTGTTTTGAGTAATTCTGTTTTTGGAAAAGCATTATCGGATAAATTACTTAAAATCCCAGAACCTGCTGCATTACCAAATAGTGAAAAGAAAGTACCTTTTGCCTTTGTTGGGGATGACTCTTTTGCATTGACAGAAAATTTCATGAAATCTTATATCCAAACAAGATTAACCGCGGAAAAATGAAATTTTAATTATCGTCACATTGTAGAAAATGCTTTTGGGATTTTAGTTTCCAAGTTCGGTGTATTTGAACGACCTATGGCGGTATATCCCGATAAATATCAAATAATTGTTCTAGCATGTTGGTATTTGCATAACAATTTAAGAAGAAACCACTCACAAACGTATATGTGTAGCAAATCTGTAGATGAAGAAGATTTGAAGTCAGGAAATATCGTCGAACTTGGAGAACAACTGGGCAATCAACATCACTTCAGACAACTCACTCCAGAAATTCACCCGCAATTTCAAAAGCTGTCGGAGATAGCTACTGCGATTTTTTTAATAACGAGGGATAAGCTTCATGGCAACATAAACTTGTATAAAATGTAGATATGAATAAACAAACTGTAGTGGCTTACGCTGATTGTAGAAGTATTAATTCTTGCAATATTGTCCACATCATTGATATCATCCTCAGCTTCTTGCTAGTCGTCATCCTCTGTCTAAATATTATTTTGTGACGTACTTGGTTCTTCTTGACCTATCAGAACTTAATTTCCTCAAAATACCATAAAGTTTGTTCTATTCCAGCACCGCTTTTTTTCTCATAATCCTTTAGCTGCCTCAATTCCTTTCTGAAGTTAGTGCGCAACCAATTAATTTTTTTAACTAATTGCGACTTACCAGCATCCGGATAATTTTCTCTATATTTACGAAGTAAATGTTCATATTTTTCATTTCTTTTAATTCTATTGCTATAATCTTTGATCTTGACATTCCACAAAACTGGTAAACTCTAATACATCTATATACATTATAAAAGGTATTTTCTTTCTTCTTCTTTTTCCTTTGTAGCCATATTTTGTTACTTACTGCACAACTATCAAAACAGAACTGAACCAGTATTGCGCAATATTATTTACAGACGATGCAATATTTACCAGATTGTACAATAGAAATCAAACTATTTTTGATTTACTCAATATATTACGCTATCTTTCAATATGATATACAGATGGTTAGTATTATTATACAATATCAATTTTTGTGCCATATATTTGACCGTCCAGGGACTCTATTAGGTAGGGCTGTAATGTTCATTTGCAATAACATGTACGTGAGATTATTTTTCACTCTCAGTAGAGCTCCCATTAAATGCGCTAGGCGCATAATTCCCCTGCAAGGTCAAAGTTGTAAACTTTGTACGGCCTAATGTTGCAGAATTGCTATATTTGAAACATAGAAGCGTTTTAACAAGAGCTGAGTTAATGCGAAATAGTATACCGAGTGTAACATAAGTTTGAATCATAGCTTCAGAAGGTGATTTTTTAGCAATTTTAACCTAAAAAGTGTTAATACACCATGGTCGTAAACGTAACCACTTTCTAGCTACATGGTGGTGAAATTTCATGAAAACATTGTAATATTTTGAATAACTCAAAAAGTAAAGAATATGCGTTCATCAAATTATATTTATCTAATAGATTGTAAAGAAACTTCAAATTAGCATAAGTACTTGTGAACTAGTGGCAGAGATAAAGGGGTACACTGACTGTATTACCTCCTGAAGTTATCACATAAACTTATGTTAGACTTTGTATATGAAACAGTCGTGTGCTAAACAAAGTGGCAAAATAGTACACCGTGAAAATTATCATGATTAAAGTTAGATATCCCCTAGAAATTATAAGGAAGGATCTTAAAATCACACGGTTACTGATTTATCTACGGCTAACCTTCGATAAGAACACGATGTGAACAGATAACGTGACAAAATTACAAAAATGGACGGACTAAACTAGCGTAGAATGATTGTAGATACAAAGCTTCAAATTAGGTAAAGTTATAATTATCAAGACTATAACAAAATGATTACGACGTCCCATACAGGCTTGAGAATACGAGGTGCGACAATTAACTAATGAGACTGATGTGAAAAAAAATATCACTTATATTTTTAGTCATCTTTAGTGTAATGTCTTTCAAACTAGTTCCCTTCTGCTTGCACACACTTACTCCAGCGCTTCTACCACTGCTGGTAACATTTCTGGAACTCTTCTTTTGGAATGTCCTCTAAGACCCTCGTCACAGCTTTTTGGACATCTTCTGTTGTTTGAAAATGGTGTCTCTTGACCACCATTTTGACCCTTGGAAATAAAAAAAAGTCGCACGGAGCGATATCGGGTGAATAAGGTGGCTACGTTTTGAGGTTAAAAATTACTACACAGACAGTGCAGTATAGCATATCTCATTGTCGTGATGAAGAATCCCATTATCAGCAATGTTTGTACGTACACGGAGAACTCATTTTCGAAGTCTTTCTACAATTTATTTGTAGAAGCGCTTCGAATCTAAGAGGCACACAAGCATGCAGTTCACTTTTAATTTTGACATGCGAGCTTTTTTTGGTCTGGATGATCCTTTTGAACACAATTTCGAACTTTGACGTTTTGTTTCTAAATCGTACTGGTAGAACCAACTCTCATCACTAGTGATAACACGGCTCAATAAATCTAGATTGATTTCCACTTGCTCTAAGAAATCGACTGACACATTTTTCTGTGTTTCTCGCTGTTTTTGGGGACCATCTTTGCACAAATTTTTCTCGTAACCAGATTTTGAGTTGGTATTTGACGAACAGTTTCCCGATTGCTGTGGAGTTCTTGTGCAAATATTTTAACGGATAATCTTTGAGCAGATCGTACGATTTCAGGCACCCTGTCTATGTTGACATCAGTCCGTAAGATTGATGGTCGTCCACTGTGATCTTCATCTTCAATATTCGTTCTGCCTTCGCAAAACATTTTATGCCAACGAAGAACTTGAGCTCTTGACATAACCTCCGTTCCAACAGTCTTCTGAAGCTTACCGTAAATTGTCGTCGCATTCTCGCCCACTTTAACACAAAAAGAAATGTTATACCATTGCGCAATATTTCGCGATTCCATTTCTGTAACTAGAGACAAAAACACGTGTTCCCTTATTGTAGTACAACTCACAATTAAGCGGCCGCATGAATGTTTCGCTTGGACTAGAAGTAGTTTAGAGATAAAGGTCAAACAAAGGCGGAGTGGGTGCGCAAGCTTCAGGGTTGCCACATCTTACAAAAAAAAATCAGTCTCATTACTTAATTGTCCCAGAAAATCGCAAGAAACTTAAAAATCGCAAGAATAATGTGGCACTTCCGGTCATTTAAGTTCAACCAAATTCTTGCTGTCCCATGTACGGAAGACACAAAACTTAAATATAGTTTCTCATTTTAATATGATGATTTTTTTGTGAGATATGTTGTTCACAACTAATACTCCAATACTTACAGTTAGTCTATTTTCAAAAATTTATTAAAGAAATTCCTTGGTTAATATAAAACTAAATTAAGTAGCTAAGAAATATACCAAGTTTATACCAGTCGTTATAGCTGATTTCGAGAAAACCGTGAAAATGAAGAATTCGAAAGATATCTAAAAATGATAGAAATAAAGTGGTACTTCCGGTTATTCGATTTTAGCCAAATTTTTATTTTACTCAAAAAAGTAATTACGACAAAATATATATTTTCATTTAGCGAGAGCTTTTAGTTTCATAGTTATTTTATTCAGAGTTAAGGGTGAAATTACTTCCGGTTATGCGATTTACATAAAATTTTCTAAATAACCGCCACAAATATATTAAAAGGTCTTAAATGTCTAAGAAATCTAGTAAATTTTAAAAACTTGTAGCTGATTTCGAGAAAATCTTGAAAAAAAGCACGCACACAGACCAATTTCAAAAAACATGATTTTCGTAGTCAGCGGACCCGAGAATATTTATTTCCACTAAAATTTCCACATCGAAAATTTTAGTTGAAAACAATACATTCCCTTTTGCCTATATTCCATATAGGGTAAGAGAAAGTAAAAATTAATTGATTTTTATTTAAATTTATCACTGGATTTACCTTTGGCAGACGATTTCATCAAATTTATTTCCACATAAACATTTCTTAAGGAGATTTTTGTTCTACCCTTTAAGTGATGCTGAATATATACTAGATGTTTGTTAATTATCGTTAGATGCTGAAGAGTAAATCTTAAAAGTTAGCGCTGTAGCTTCCCGCGAATCACTAAAGCTACCGATTTTTCCTTAAATTGTGGTAAGGATAATTTGTACGTTAGAATCCATATATTTCAATGTTGTAAGTCGCATGTCAGAAAATAATTTAAAACATTTTTAGGAAAGTCGAAAATCGAGGCAGAGTCCGAAACGAATTATTCTAAAAATATTAAATTAATATTAATAAAATACTTAACATCTTTACATCCGATTCCTTTCAGAAAAATAAAAGTAAACCTTTACCGTAATGATTTATAACAACTGATTATAATCAATTTTTCGATAAAAGAATTTATCAAACTAAAACGATGAACTATTAGGAAAATAATTAGCGATATTTAATTCATTACCAATTATTTGATTTTCTTATTGTATGCAAATACATTCCAAACGCTAAATTAGTAAACGCGTGATTGACGTATTTAGGACGAAATGCTAATAGAAGCTACAGAAGCTGCAGCGATATCTGGGATTCCATCTAAGTTTTATGAGAACGACCTGTCAGAAGAAAATTCAGCAATATTCAAGATAGTTAACATTGTATAAAATTTGTAAATAACTTCAGCGATACCTAACGAATTTAGTATATTATTTGTACTCGTATACTTATTTTTCAACCATAATGTTTCAAATCAGTATTTGAATATTGTCAACACCCGTTTAATATCTGACTTCTTTGACATTTGTCTTGTTTGCATTAGCTTGAGTGCTTTTGGACTAAATTTACAGATAATTAAACGCAAGCAAGCCAACGTAAGCTAGTCTGCAATTGTATTACAGTGAAAAATGTTTGTATACAATAAAATCATATATTTTATCTGAATAAAGTGTCGCAGCTAGATTAAATCTTAAAATTGCAGGAAAATTTTTTATCGTTGGAGACTATGGTTGCCAGCAATACAGAAGAATGTTCGCAATCAACAAGATAGACTGCGATAAATGCGAAACCTAACCTTGGTGTAAAAAATCATATTATCGAGGAACAAAACCTACTTAATGTAATGTGACGGAATCACATGCTTCAGTTAATAAAAACGTGTTTTATACATTAACAGTGCTTTACATAAAAGAATTTTGTGTTAATCAGATTCTGGTACTTAGATCTTGCACGGGAATGGTGTGTTATACTTGAATTAATCTCTGCACTGTGTTTTCTTGTATAACAAATACCCTGAATGATATAAGTGCGTAATATATTCAACAGTGCACAGTGGTCATTTCTGTGAGCTTTTTCGTTTATTTTAAACACACTACTGAAAAATTTAAATGAATTTTATGTATAATTCTCTAACTTACTTCAGAGTACCCTAGTAGCACCAAATATTCCTTTAATATTTTTTCAATATTTCCTCAATATTGAAATGTCGAGAAAGTATATTCAGCATACTAGAAATATTTTGGAAATATCCGTAAAATAATATTAATTTGTAAATATTAAAGATATGTATCTTAAACATGTACTAAAAAAATATTCATTCAAAAATGTTATTGAAATATAGTTCAAAAGTTTATTAAAAAATATTATTCGTAAATACTAATTAAACATTTACCAAAAAACGTATAATAAATATAGTTAATAAGTATTACTGAAATGTATCTTAAATATTTGTAACGGTTTAAAAATAGTTATTTTTTATTATACTGACTTCTCAACTTTATTACAAATATACAAAATTCATTAAGTTTTATGCATTTAAAAATATAAATATTTTTATACGTGCCGTGGTAGAATAGCATACTATCCTTTTTAAATTTGAAAGCCGTTCTTGTAAACTGGTTTGATAAAGAACTTGATATTGAACATGTGTCGATATCGCGGAGTGTTGAGTTTGACACGAACATACATACATACATGTTTTGAAGTAATTTTAATATTATTCTAGTGTAGTTTTGAAAAACCCTAAGGTAGCAGTTTTAATTAATTAAAATACTTTTCTAATTCTCTATCTCTTTCGTAGTGTTTTTTTTGAGGTATAGATATCCACCATGATGGAAATATAAAGATATTTCACCGTCCAAATAATTTAAAGGCGAGTTTAAAATGATTTAATTTCGGAATTACGGCGTTGCAACAACCATACTGTATAACTGCAAGGTTCCAGTTAGTTTTATAGTTAACACAAGTTAACAATTATTAGCATTATAAAATGCATAAAATATAATTCAACAAGTAAAACTATATTAAATTAAATCTATTAAGTACT
>JAHWXV010490962.1:0-14631 GCA_024586415.1 Phrixothrix hirtus | reverse complement strand
TATATATATATATATATATATATATATATATATATTGTGGAGAAGCTTCGCCGTACAGCCCCACATTGGTGAGCCAAATATGTGGAAAAGCTTCGTACGAACGACTAGACTCCCACTACATGAAAAATAGATTTGTATTTTCTTGATTTAAAAGCCCCGCGCTAGGATGGCAAATATGTGGTATAGCTTTATTTGAATGGCTATATACGTTCCACGATATTAAAAATTATTAATTGCTTTATTTAAATGTCCCACGTTGTACGCCAAATATGTAATAGATTCTAATTGCATCAATGCCCCACGTCGCAGTAACAAGTATGTGGTAAAAACGGGTTTAAGAACTGACCGTTCCAACAATATTAAAATTATCTTGATTGTTGATAGTTAAAAGTCTCACGTTGTGAGACAAATATGTAGAAAATTGTTCGTCGTATTTTTAGTTGCCTACATCGACTTTACCTTTACCTTTCGTCATACAAGTTGCCTACCTATTATAGATCTCCGGCAACTCACCCTAGACTTTGCTATGAGATGAATAACGTTACCTCATATCAAGGTTATAGTTAATAAAATACAAAAATTAGATCAATAACACAAATAAAAATTTTAATTCAAAATCTCTGAAAGAAAGATAAGGTGGCGCCCAAAACTCACGACTATTTCCCGATTTTTGACTCTCGCAAGCCGTTCCTGGATTTTTGCCTAATTATTTCTAGCAAAAACCGTAAAAGCCCCCTGTGCTTCGCTGTGGCTGCCGTAGTTGCTAGCTAATTCAAAGTAATCGGCACTTTTGACAAACTTTTTGGACCTAAAGATCTTTCTGGCCCGTTATAAACTCTTTCTATAAATTCACATTTGTTATAAAAACTATTCCTTTGCTGTTTAACAATTTATAATTATCAGTCTTTGGATTAAACCTTTTCTTTATCAAATTATTCAAATACTTATAAATTTATAAGTAACAATTAATTTAATGGGCCTATGTAATGAAGTCAACGAAAATTCGGTTTGTAGGTTCATATTTTATATATTTTAATTTTTTTAAATTAAAAGGTGAATAGAATCAATTTCTATTTAAAATGATGTTTTTCAGTAAATTATTTCTTTTTTTATAACGAAGAAAATAGGGAAACAAATATTTCTCAAAAGCACCCATTATGTGTAATAAGTATATAGATATTCTGAATACAAATCGGCTTAAAATAAGTACATTCACGCCGATTTCCTGAAATTGGGTCTTGCTATTGAAATATATCCACCCTTCACTGTTCCTCGTCCCTCACTTCAAAACCCCGCAGAAATTCATACTATCGATTATACGGGCTCTTAATATCAACTTATGTCTCCCATTTATCCAACTATTTATTTACTTTACAAAAGTTGCAAAGGAATAATAGATAGTTCAGCAAATAGAAATTCATTTGAACGTTAAAATTTGTCGTTGACGTATTATAGACAGTATTATTTTAAGACACAAATGATTGATATTAAATTAATAAATACACTGCCAGATTTAGTAGCTCAGATGTAAGTGATAGAGAAGGGGGGTATGGTATAGGCCAAGTTATCAAAAATTTTCTTTTCTTCGTAAGTCCTACGGTTTTCACCAAGTCGAAGCGTTCCTAAAAAGTAAGAAAGAGGTCAAGCAAAGTAGGGCGCCAGGTTCTTCAGTAGCAATACACCAGATCGACAAGATGTATGCCTGATATATTATTTGGAGTCAACGTACAGCATCTGTAGTAATCGTACCTAAAGAGATACTAAATCCCTTAAAGAAAAAGGAGAAATATGTGACAAATTAGAACAAACTGAGGTGAATAACAAAATAGTCATTTAATATACCCTGTCAACAACAAAAGAGTGTAACATAACATTCTTATTCATAAAAAAAATAAAAGAATATATAATAGTAATTTATATTCTAGTTAAGGACACGTTTGACAAGCAAAATGTTAACTGATGTGCTTTTTCATAAATTAAACCTAACATGAATTTAATCTTAGTGCATCATTCCTACTGTACTCGACATTGAACATTGTTAAATTCAAATATAGTTGTAAGGGAAACAGAAGTAAATGTAACACTTTCTATAAATCAAAACTGACATAAAAGCTTGAATATTAAAATAAGTTACTCAAAAAGGTTTATTAATAATAGCGTCACTTATAGTGAAATCGATTAAACTAAATGTGAATACAACAATTCATTTATAGCTGAACAATGGACGTAATAGCGAAATCTCATACAAATCTAAAGCAAGTCTGCATTATTCCAGACTAGAATAAATTGAGCAATAATTTAAGAAAAAAAGAGAAGCTTTACCTGGGTATTCATATCATACACAAACTGTATATTAAAAAGTGAACAAAAATAATTCGTTAGATAGTTCGTAATTCAACTTTTATACTTTAGGTTAACTGAAAAGCTATATGTTTTATAACAAAAATCGTAGTTGATACAATGAATTCATAAGAAAACTTTATTGACGCAGATATTTTACAAAATAAAGAAAATTTAATTACATAACCAGTAGTTAATATAATTGTACATAGTGAAGCTAATAGAAAATTTCAAAATTTAAATGTATAAATTTAACATGATTTTTATAAACATGAAGTAATCATATTCGGCGAGATAAACACATGTCGAGCTAAGCGTAGTAAAAAGTCAATTAATAATATCTTCATTAAGCACTAGGATTCCGAGCCATAATTAACATATAGGATATCTCGTAATTGCTTAGTTATTTTAGCAAGATAGTTTCATTAATATTAGGTCGACGTTACATTGCTTCTTCATAGTAAACGTCAAGAAAAGAAATTATTGAAAAGCCTAAGTTCGTATAATTACGAACATCTAATTTAAATAGTGTAACTGTTTACAACCCTTGTTAAGATTCCGTCCATCAGCAAAGCATGTAGCTATTACCTTATTAATGGTGGCGACAGCACATCATCCTTTCATACGAAAGACCACCATTCTAGGCAAGTTCGTCCCATAACAACACGAAAAGTCAGGTAATTATGGTCTGAAAGATCGGTCTAAAGAACATAAAATAAAAGGAAATTACTAATCAAATAACGAGAGATTTAATTAAAGCTTACCGTTGTACAAATTATGAACAACGCCTATAACATAAAGTGTAGAAGCTTCAAGAACGTACCATTGCACGTATAGCAATGCGATAAAGAAAGGCACAAATGTGTTAAACCAAAGCGATTCACATTAAAAATATATCAAAAAGCGGAACATAACCAACCTGTTGTCTATCGAATTTAAACCTTCAAAAAGGATTTCTAATTTCAAATATATACGACAGATAGCGATACCTTTACAAGGAGAATGAAATGAAATGAAAGAATACTTCTAACTTGTTTATATTAGTTATAAGCAACAGCTTTCAAATCCTGAAATAATCGATAGAATTGTTATTCATTAGAATAACGGTATCTAAACCCAAATAAAAGCAAATATTAGTTACTTAATCCCAAAATCCTAAATCTATTTCTTACATAAAATTACTGACAAGTATTTTCAAATAAAATTTCACGAGTCCGTGACAACACGCGAGAGAATTGCGTAATTATTAGAAACTTAATTATTTTGAAGCATTTAAATTAACAGGAATGTTAATTAATGTACAGGGTGTTTTAGATAATATGACACTCCTTCCAAGAGATAAAATCAGGCCCTACAGACACCCTAATAAGCGTAAAATTAAAATAAATACCAATACAAAAAAGTACTTTTTTTCTAATTAAGTACAACGAGTCACTTATCGTTGTAGTCAGACTATAACTGTTAAATCATTCATAAAATTGTAACTAACATACCTAACAGGATCAATTTACGGTAGCGTATATTTTTACAGCTGTAGCAGGTACATTGCGATTTCTTTACTGCAATAAATAACAGGATAAAGGTATAGCCCTTTCACATAATTGAAAGAGTTTAGAAATAATGGATACAATTCCTTTAACAATTTTGAAGAAGTTATATATTAATAACCGATAATAATAAAAATAGAGTTTAATCATGCAACGTACTAAGAAAATGTGTTTAAATGTAAAGACAGCTTAAACAATTATTTATTGACATTTTTTAATTTTACACCAAACAATCGATTTTCATTTCTGAAATTGCGTAACATCATCCTATATTTAAAATAAAAGTACTTTAAACACTTTTAATACAATGGCTGAATAAAATTTAGTTTTTTGCTGTCCTTATTTAAATTATTATTGACTGGACCCTGTTTTTTAGGTAAGCAAAACGTGTTAAAGGTTAATTACTTGTTGAGAAAAAATCGTTTTCATATTTTATCATAAAATACGTTCATTGAGATGAAAATTTAATTTTTTGTTCATTTTAAAAATTTTACCAAGTGCAAAATTAATATTTCAAAACTTACTGTTAAAATATGTTCGTAAAAAATGTTCAAATAAATCTTATGATTGATGCGTAGATTCCACTGAATAAGTTGTCATTAGTTTTTATTATTAAAACACTGGTTAGTTAACGAAACGCATCTAGTAACTGACGTAAGTTTTCATAATTTCGTTTATCATTAATCGATCATTGACATTTAAAAAGGTGCATCATTTTACAGTTTTGTTTTTATGCGTCTGTTTCAAAGTTAAAATAAACACGTAAGATTTTGCTCTACTACGGAAATGTTTATTTAGTAAAAAACACTCACTCAATGACATTTGTCATATTTGAAAGCATATGCACATTCGATAATATTGCTTATCTACAACCTTGGATAAATTGCAATCAAAAACAAACGAATCATCAAGAGTGTATCAATAAATGTTTACGGGGGTGCATAGATGCGCCAATGATTCAATGGATACGGCAATGACTTAATTAGAAAACTGGAAGCTAGTACACCCTATCATTTGTTGTTGATGATGCCCAGTGCACTTGATTGAATAAGATCTGATATTAAAATAGTCCCAGCAAGCGGGAGACTTTGAGGAACGGGGCTGTCAGAAAGAATATATTTTAAATGCACTAAAATGTTTATAATTCATCAAGTCAAGATACAGCCAGCGCAGATGTTAATTATTGTCATATCAATAAGCGACAAATTGTTTCATGGTAGAAACGTGCGTTATTTAATGAATGTTTAACTAAAATTGAATTGAATATTGCAAAGAAGAGAGGGCTGTGTATTACAGCACAAAAATACAAAGCTAATAACAGAACTGATTGCTCTATTTTTAATCCATTCCTGTTAATATAAAGCAAGTCGTAATTTATTTTTTACTTTGCTTTTGTAAGTGAACTAGATATAAAAAATGTTTATTAACCAAAAACAAAAGCACCGTAATACAAAATGCAACTGTTGTTTTGAAATAGTTTCAAATAAAAGGAAAAAAAATAAATGCACACCTTTTGAGAAAATAGGTGCCTGTATTAGCATTTTGGGAACCACTATAATGTTCTCGCCTGTTTCTCCAGTCTACATCAAATGCTGATCTTCACAGATGCAAGTTCCAACATAATAACGTCAAGTTACGCTGAATCGTTTTTATTTCTTATAGATACTTAATATACAACAGAACTGCGAATTAAATATCGTGGACCACAAACGTAAATAAAATAGCTCAACGAGAGCCCAGAACCTATGACGAACACATCTCCGACTGAGACAACTGATCAGGTCGAATAACTAAAGATTAACATTGCAAAAATAAATACCGTGATGCGCTCAGAAAAAATTATTCCGGTTCCAAAATCCCAGAGCAGTAGATAAAAATTCAAATTTTAACTTGTTTTTTTTCAGAATGTGGCTTAATACTACTTTAGTTTAAAGAGATATAACAAATAAGAGTAAGATAGGGTCGTAACAGGTACGTTAAGCTTGGAGCTTTTCCATTTATTATTTATTAAAATTGCCATTCTAAGTGTAATTGTAATTTGTTTTTAAAATTGCACCCTTTTTATAATTTTAATATACAACTAGCTTTCGGAATTATTTTTTCTAGTTTTTTAGTGCAAGACAAAAATCAGGTCATAATTATTGTAGGTTAATGGTATTTATTTTGTCTATTTAACTTTTGGACGGCCTGTATACTGAAGGTTAATGAAAGCTTTATTTATTTTGGACGCAAATATATACGTATTTTACCTACTCCTTTTACGGTTTATTTTTATTTCACGATTTAACCTTGTTGCTTTACTCAAGATCGTAAGTGTCCTGTTCATTTATTCATTCAATCAAATTCACAATGTGTTTGGGGTACGGGAATCAAAAATCCTCTACTTTAGCATTGCTAAATTGACTGTATGTATGTAGACCTAAAACTAATTAGCTTTCTTATTGATTTCCTTATATAATCATAATTCTACAAAAATTGGAGGGTTAAAATTTTACTGGCGACATCTCTTAACTAACAATTATAGTTACAATAATTTCTAAAAGATTTCTGTTTTACAATTTTTTATTAAGTAATACTCATAGCATTTCTATCACTAGATGTCTCTGCGTACATCAAATCTATATTGTATACCTCTTAAAAACTTGCAGGTAGGGTTGAGGTTTTTACCTTTTTATAGAGAAATATTTACATTTTATTTTATACATCCAAATATTTAGTGATTTAGGGTTATTCTTAAATACTATGTTAAAAAAATTTTACTAAGGAAGACTGCTCAGATTTCAATCTTGATATATGTTATTTAAAATTTGAAATTTATAATCTGTTAGTGGCATCCAAATCCACCGTGCTGGTTGCATTTATTAGTAACGGATACATCTGTTCAAATTGAAAACTTTGTGTTTTATTCCTTTAACATCGAACGTTTTTGGCGCACTTCGTAATTTATTAATCTTAATCACTACTTACATCCCAAATAACTACCATAAAACCCTGAGCAACAATCTAAATTTCCCCATGTGCGAATTCTTTCAGCGTACATGTCCTTGGTTTTCCGGAGACCTTTTGGAATTCAGCCATATAAGAATATTTCCCCCATTTTAAGGTTCAATAAATGTAAAGCTACTTGATCCGTAGGAAATATTTTCGAGAAACCACACAACAAAGGTTACTGGACATGAAAAAGTATGTTGGATAGTACTTCTAGATGTGGAAAATCAAATAACGCCTCTTTCGCAAATTTCTTCCAGGCTGGCACAAAATTGGAGTGCATTTAAAAAGATTTTAAACGAAATAACTCTGTTTTATCCACACTTTGAAAGAAAAGGGCGCTGTACTGCACATGGATTTCTTTTCCTGGTTTCAAGGAATAATAGAGAACGATTTTAGATTTTTAAAATATGTGAATGGGCGAGGCTACATTTTTATCCAATAGAACTGTGACTCGCGCCAGCCCAATTCTTGTATAAAAGTAAACCATCCATTCATTCCACACAAAAATTCCGCAAGATTATAAATAGAATATGTCCTTAGAACTAGATAAGGAGATATTTTGACCATCAATGACCTACAAGATTTCCGGATTCCATGCGACTTAATTGTTTTCTCTTTACGTTTTTAAAAGAGCACGTGTATAGAGACAAGCCTTTCGAAATTCCAATGATGTAAAAACAAAAGTTATAATTTTTTTACGGTTAAAATATTTTATATCCTTGAATATTTGTAAATTTTATATTTAAATTGCAAAATTTCAAATTTATATCCTGTATTTTACTTGTTTAAATTGTAAATGGCATTTACTATAAAGGCTGGCTTATTTGTTGACATGTACACTATGCGCGACTTCAGATTTCATTACTTATAATGAACGAGCAAGCTTTAAAAAATTTCGATACAAGTCGCCATGTTTGCGGACTTGAATTTTTAATTTAAAATACAAGTGAACATTGTACCTAATTCAAATAATATTTTGATTAATCACTTAACGATACTTACGTTTGGTACATGTATTTATGGGTGAAGATCCATTAATTTCACGTTTTACATGTTTGTTCCGATAAGTGATTCTTCTACTGAATTCTTCAATAGCTGGGTTATTTTCTGTAACCTACGTTGGAATTTAAAGTCGTATGATTTTTTTGCCGCAACAGGAAGAAGCGTAAACGAATATACATTAAATCGTCTTCAAGAATTGTTTTAATGCACAAGGTGATGTTTTTGTAATTCCCCTTGAATTTATCTTGTGAGCTCCGAATTTAATTACCTAAATTTTTTTCTGCTTATGACTACATAAATAACAGCGCATAAAAATACAGAAACTTCTTCTACCTTTTTTGACATAAAATATACTATAATTTATGAATAGTACCATTATAATTCAAAACTGTTTTAAATTTGTATATACATAGATCTGATTCGATTTAGTTAACATAACTTTTCTTATATATTCAATTTCATTAAAATGTTTCTGATGTTAAAGTAAGTTCATCAGCTGTTTGATCATTATTTATTACATAATAACAGTTATGCTTTCGCAAATTTATATTTAAGTACGATTTATCTGTTTATTCATTTATGTTAGCTGCAAGTTTTGCTAATTTTCAATTTTTTATTAATTTTATTTAAAAAACTGTATTTCAGTTTTAGCATTTACTTTAAGTTTAAATTTCTAGCAATTTTGAAACTACTTACTTCTATATTTGTTATGTACTAAGTAATAATTTTGATTTCTAAGCGATTTGAATATTAGAAATGACGTTATCACTAAATACCTATTTAGCTTCAAATACATTTTATGGCATATTTTGGCTTACTAATTCTAAATGATTTAACTTTTATTAACCATCTAAACTTACTTACCTCACATTTCGTTTTCAGAACTTTTGTATTATATTAATTTAAATTCTTACTGGCTTTGTTATGTTTTTATAACCTCCTTGTTATGGTAAATTTTTGAGTATTAATTAAATGTTTTGAGCAATAATTATTCTTTTATATTATTTATGCAGTAAATATTTTGTCAACATTTTAATTATAGGTTTAGCGGATCCTGAGATCCATGAATCTAGGTTACAATTTCCATTAATCTTTTACACGTCCAAGGAGTGACACAAAATGAAAACTAAATAATGGGGTACACGTTGCTAGATAGACTAGGTCCAAACTTGTAAAACGGATATACACAATATAGAAACTTCAATAATACCGATACGTAATGAATAAAATATTAAATATAATACGGATATAGATAAAAACAAGCAAACGGCAAGCTAAATTACAAATAGGCGACTGCATGTCTATCTTGCGCTAAAAACGAAACGAATGAATTCTAAATAGGTTGTTATTTACGAATTAAGCCTGTTCGTAATCCCAACATCTCGTCAGCAAATTTTGTTGTCTAATTAAATTTTCTCAATGAATCTTAACACAATAAACTAAGGTCCATTGATGTATTTAAATTGGAAATTATTCCATGATCCTTAAACATAATTAACTAGAATAACATTAAACAACGAATGAACAGTAAGATATGTAAATGTTAAAAGTTTTTATCGCACAAATTAACATCACGAGCTGACTTACTATTTCATTTCAATTTTTAAATTGTTGATATTTCTTGTCTGAATTAACCGTAGTTGTAATGTTAATTGTATAAAACTGTTCATTAGTAACATCTATATGCGATTTTCAGGCGAAAAGGTCGCTACGAGGCATAAATCGCATCATTAAGTTCATTTAAGAAAAGTAACATAAGACGATGAGCACGCTTTAATACAGAAATGTTTTGAGAGGACACACGAATTTCACAAACCAAAATAATGATTTGTAAAGATAACAACTATAATGTTAATCGATAGATAGTATTTTATTTATACTGCATTGAAATGTACTAAGAGCAGCATTATAACTACTTTGTAATTTATTTTAGTTACGGTATACACTTTTTCCATGGTTACTAGTAACCATGTAAAATTTTTACTTTGTTTTGCAATGCTTTATTCAGACAGCATACGATTAAACAGCATATATAAGTAATGAAAACCAAAACATTTTGAAATTTGGTTATGCTCTAGGTCTTCAACAATTTAGGAACAGCTAAGCTCAATTGCGCGGACTTAGGGTCACACAACGATTTTCTGTGAGGATTTGCCTAAACGTTTCAGAGAAAACCACCGAACTATTGCTTGTACCATAAGGAAGAGTGCAATTGGTCCTATGCCATTAAGCAGCTTTTATTAATTATTACTAAGAAATTGAATAAATATTGACGCTCAAATTGTACAGCTTTGATTTATAAATCACAAAGATAAACCTAAACGAAAGTATAAATGTATGTAAGTAATATTTTACCCTTTTTCTTAACCATATTAAGATATTTATAATCTATTTTCTCAAAATAACGCTGGTTACACTTATGTTAATATTTAACAACAGGAAGCCGCGATGGTCACCGACATTAATTTATAAACTAACATAGAGATTCTTAGCTACATTCTGTTAACAATTGTCATAAAATTAATCAATCGGATTTAAAGCATTCGAGCAAGTCTTTTCTATAACCTTCAAACTAAAGCGGCAGATAAAATGTTCTAATTTAACTAAAATCAAGTGTGAGGTCTTAACCAATTAAAAGTTTATTTCAACTATCACGGCACGGTATAATTGTCATTCAATTACTCACCCGACACTAATTTTTAAAATTGTCAAAATTAACACGGCGCTGTTTTTATCCATAAAGCACAAACATAACGAAATCGTCGAGAATCTCCAACCGCGATTAATGTAGTGGTCAGAATGTTTGCTTCTACGCTCAAGATATGTGAGTTTAAACCCGATAAGGTCGATAAATTAATCAGCAAAGAAACATTTATAAAACATCTTAGGTCTGGTGTCGATGTGATTTGTATCATATTAAAACCCTACTAGGTGTCAAGCACTCTAGATTCGACAAAAATCTAGTAGGCATGATGAAATTACCATAAGACCAAGGGATTTGCCGCATCACAAAGCCTTAACCACAAAACCGAAATCTTCACCCTGTCGCTTAAGGCAACTAAATTCTTACTACTAAATATTTACTGCATGGCCCTACTGTAAAAATCAGTTGCAAAATGCGTCAAGTTAGAATACCGCTAACGTAAATATTACACTTTAATGTTTTACTTACTAAAAATGATCACCTCTGAAATAGCAAAAGGTTTACACACCTTAATTATAAAAAAGAGTCATTAATATGACATCGGCATTGTATAAAAGCAATTATATCAGAAGTGACCAGATAATGAGACAACATTTAAAATATAGTTAACAGGAAGTTTGGACTACTTTAATTACCATACTAATACCTTACAATTAAAATAATATCTTACAGAAAGAATAAAGCCGTTTATTATCAAATTAGCATTAACTTGGCAAGTAACGGCATTCGGCTTGCTGTTTAAAATGGCAAAACATTGTAACATCAATTATTACGTTTTACAGTAAATGTTTAAAAATTCTTATTGTTTGTAAATAATTGATAGCTTGAGTATTAGCGACGTACACAAGATCGGTTCTGAAATATTTTAAAGACAAATGATGGCAATACAACAAAGGGAGATAAAATAGCTTACTTTACTTTAAAACGTTTTCAAGGTGCTCACGAGTGCGGCTAGTCTAATTCTTACGACTAGAGTCCTCAACAAACAGATACAATAAGACATAAAGGTAAAGATCGACAATTTTGAGCGCTCTCACAAATCAATCTGCACAAAACAAAACGGTCAATCCCTGATGCACAAATAATTTTCGCAACCTGAACCCTTAAATTAAATGATTTATAGAAAAAAGCACAGTTACGTCGAGAGTAGCTTAAGAGTAACGCATACGTACAAGAGAAAAGAGACGGTAACTTCAACCGTTCACGTATCGCATGCTTAAATATTATCTATTTCACAACTTTACCAAACTTCGCGCTTGAACTCGTATCTATCATTATACCGTCAATTTTCGTTAATTTTCTTATCTTAAAAATTGATTAAATGTAAAGCCCCTTGATGGAAATTTATTATGCACATGTAAAGCCTTCAGGAATTAATTAAGTATTCTCTAGTATAATATTGCATAACTTGTGCTGTATTTTATATTTCAAATTTAAAATTAAATCCTTAAAATATAGAAAGAATAAATGCTTTTGTTAGGTTAAATAAAATTCCTTATGCATCTGGTTAAAATATTGTTTCAGACAATTTATGCATCTTGCGATGCCAATAAGGCGCCTATTTGTTGCTCTGGTAAGCAATTTTCATGTGAATGGTTGAAGTCAGGTTCGAATTTCTAGAAAAAGATATGACAATTAAATCTAAGTAGTATGTAACGTCCTTGAGTTAGTTACTAGCGTGCTTTTGCTGGATAAAGAAGTTCATTAGACCCAGTGTCAAATGCGTAAAGAGTTTGTTATAATTAGGCAACGTGTTTAAATCGAACCCGTTTATTCAGAGAAATTTTAGTCTGTAATCTAAGGAATACCAACGATTGCTTCCTAAGGTACCAGAGGTAATCCGTAAAATTTTTTAGCACCGGAGAGCTTATAGCAGAACGTCCCAACGACAGAAGTCTATAACGTAAATTTTTACTATTTATTCTTGCTTGAAGCATAAAGCCTCGAGATGGGCCACTTTTGGTAAGAAGAACTGGCGCTGTGGGATGAATCAAACTCGAAGTTAAAGCGCGGACTGATATACATAATTTAGGTTTGGTGCAGGGGTTTAATGAGTATTCAAAGGCATTGCATTACATTTTATGTGCGACCTTTCTCTTACAGGATCTCAAAAATCTTTAATACGCTTCCTTTGCAATTTGAAGTAATATCGCCATCATAGTTCAAAAAACCTATTTCAACTTCTTTTTTCATAAACAGCAAAGTGTATTTTAAAACTTAGAAGTAAAATATCAAGTGAATCTAAATGTTAAAGTATTTTTATGTATATTTTGACATAGGCATACGAAGATTTAAGTTATAAAGAACTTGTACTCATCTTATATGTTACACTAAGATTCTGAACTTCAACTTCTTTGCCAATTTTTTCTTTACATAATTACTTCTTAAATAATTCTTTAAGTACAAATAAAGTCATTATTAAAAATAATTCAAATTTAGAATTTTTATTTGATATTTAAGAAGGCTAATCACATTTGTTAATGTTAAATGTTATTGTTAAATATACATTTAGTTACATTTGAGTGCTTAACAAATAATAATGTGTTGTGCCCAAATGTAATAATTTATCCCCCTGTTATGATTTTAGATAACAATTGATGTTATCGCATTCAAAGGACGATTATATATTCGTTCGTTATGAGATTGTCATTTCTTGACGTCATCTTACGCATATAACCAATTTATATGCAGTAATTTTAATTTGATTTAGATTGAAGTAGTAAGGTTGTCACTCTGATGGTTTATAGATCAATTGTGGTACCCTTATATTTAAAATTCCTAATTTGTTTAATAGACGTGTTTGTTGAAATTCGATCTTCTATTACAATTTAGAATAGATATTAGAATACAAGTTTCAGGACATATTGTACGTATTATACCAGTCATTCTAAAAATCAATGATGTTACAAACAATTGAGGATATTATCAACCAGGGGAAAGATTATATTATATTCAACATCCAATAATTCATAAACATTCTTAATTTTAACGTTTGATAAATTTTGCAGATTTATATATGTATAATATAGTTCAATAAATGATGATGTCATATTTCGAATTTTAAGTTCATTTCGGGTCGTTTCATTACATTGTTAAGCATAAACAAATGTTTCACTTGCATATCATTTATTTCTGTGTATCATTTCTCTATTAATATTACCATAAAGTGAATCTGCTAAACAAGATTTGGTGTGTAAAAATTGAAAATAAAAGTTGAAGATAAATATTAGGAAATATTTTTAAATAGATGATAAGGCAATCTATAACAAAAACGTGAACTTTAAATTGCTTCAAATTGACTAATTGGTACAGATCAGAAAATTAAGGAAAGGTGTGTGTATTAACTAAATTAATTAATACACGATTCAAAATAATTAATTGCAGTACAGTAGACAAATAAAGGATGCCAGTATTCAAGAAGGAGTAGACACAATTTTAGAAAAATTTTCAGAGGCGACCGGGGATCGAACCCGGGCTTCCAGAATTGTACTCTGGCATGTTAACCATTACATCGCCGACCCAATCTCCGGCTCCTCCGAAAATTTTTCTTCAAGTGTACCACTATTCATAGCGGCACATTTGAAGAAAAATTTTCACTATTCATAGTGGCACATTTGAAGAAAAAGTTTCAGAAGAGCCGGAGATTGGAGCGGTGATATAATGGTTAACACGCCAGAGTATAAATCTGGAAACCCGTGTTCGATCCCCGGTCGCCTCTGAAAATTTTTCTAAAATTGTACCCACTCCTTGAATACTCATCCTCTATGGTACAGATAGCTTGTAGAATTTTATCTGGATATTCAACTTCGAAACCAAATTTATGACGTTAAATAAACTTGAAAGAATAAACTTAAATCGACCAAGTTGATATAACCACTAACTTGTGACTCAGGTTGATCATTTTTGATTATTAAATGTTGACTTTGTAATTGTTTTCCTTATGGATGTGATGATTTAAATGTAAAAATGGTAAATCTTGTTCTGCCCTTCTGTATAAATATAGTAACTAAATTAATTAATGATTCGCTCAGACTTGGAGTAGTACCA
>JAHWXV010490900.1:0-13068 GCA_024586415.1 Phrixothrix hirtus | reverse complement strand
AATAAATTTTAATATTGCACTTACATATCTCAATTGTGAGATTCGTTAATTACATTTTAACGTAACATAATATACTACTTGAATGTTTATTTCTTAAAAAGGAAATTAGAAACAGATTATTGACGGAAAAGATTAACTCCCATCGGTAGTATCGTTAAATTCCACTTCACTAGACAATTTTATTATTAGTAAATAATAGCACATACATAATTTGAGATTATTATTGCTTTTATTTCATTAATATGAAGTTAAATCTCACAGAGATAAGCATATATGGTTTGAGGTAATTGTTGTTCTTTATTTTATTAATATTATAAAATTAAATCATACAGGGATACACATAAGTATATACATACATATAATATTAAATAGAAAATTATTGCAATATTATCAAATTTAATTTAGACCCTTAATTGTTTATATGTTTTGTAGGATAGCATCAGTTTCGGGCATCTCTATGTATCCAGGTTCGGCTAACTCTTCGATGATTGCAACTACCTCATTATCGACTTCAGTATCGCCAGCTCGCTGCACATAGTACACGTAAATCAGCAATTAACTCGTGAACTTTATCTCAATATTTATATTCGATATGTTTATCGTTAACCCGATTGAATAACATGCCGTCACCTTTTTTTTCATAGTTTTTGGTCTCTTTGATATCCTATTGTCATACGTTCTACGTCTTGTTTGCAAAGCACCAACGACATCACCGCTTGAATCTTCGCTATTACTATCATCTTCACTTATTGATCAAAATGGCGTTGACGTGCCTTGTTGCAGTTGTGGTAGATTTAAGTCACTTTCAATTGTGGAAATGGACTCTTTAACCTGAATAAGTCTTCGATTAAGATACGATGATGATGGAATATATGAATCTTCAGATCTATGCTGCGAAACGCCATCAAGAAACAACAATTGTTGATGCCTCTTGTGCTTTGAATTTTTTGGAGCAGCTGAACCAGTTCCTAATGTATTCCTTTTTTTAAAAATCTACGATATCCATCTCTGGAAAATGTCCATTTCTTCTTACAGTCCTCATCTGCAAATATAAATATATAAAACGATATAGTATGATTCTTCAAATTTGAACATTAGTAGTTTCGTTATATATTCTTACTACCATACTAAAGATATATACATATTCATTATTTAAATATCGTATCTCAATCTTACGTGTCACACATTGTGAAATATGTACTTAAAATTGTAAGTTAAAATTGGCGTTATTATTATTACCACCTCCCGTCAAGAACAATTTCAATTGTATCTAATAGGATTTATGGCTGAAATAGCGAGATGTGATAAAATGACAATGTGTTACAGCATGATGTCACGAGAGACAGTTGTTACTTATGAAACGGAGACATTATTCCTTCCCGGTCTGGTACCTGACAAATCTGATGACACCTAATACTTGACATTTTATAGATCTAATAAATAATGTTACGATTTATCTAATGTTTGTCGTTTTTTCTTTATCGTGCAGCTACACACTATCACATAATACGTACGAAAGTAAGACAGTTAAATAAGTAAATGAGCTCACATGATTACCATCAAAATAGGATGTAATACACGCGACAGTATGATGTAGCATAAAGCCACGAGAGGCAGTCGTTAACTATGAAACTGAGACGTTATTCTCTCTCTGTCTGATACCTGACAAATATGATGACACCTAGTGCTTAACATTTGATAGATCTAATAAATAATATTACGATTTATCTAACGTTATCGTTTTTTCTTGTCGGATTTAAGACGGAAGATATACTTTTTCGTACCCTTTCAGTTTATCAATGCAGCCCAAAATTATGTCAAATCATGTGCTATACTCACCAGGAATATTCCACCAAAAATCACGAAAATCGGTAAGCGAATTCTATTTTTACAAGTGAAACATTATTTTTTTCAAAGAACTTTGACGCTTAGTAGCGGCTTAACGAGGCGACTTTGGATATGGGTAAGTTCGGTTAAATCGCCTTATTTTGATCCCAGAAATCTGTGGTTAAGCTATGACCAAATATTTTCTAGACATCCTGTCTAGATTGTCGTAGTTATAAAATTTAAAATTTCTATTACAATTTGCAAAAGAATTTTATAAAATAAGGAGCTTTGTTTACTATACAATTGTATTACTGGTAATTTCTTGAATTTCATCGTGTGTCTTTTGAAATGGTGATAAAAAGTTGGCTCTTTTTAGGAAAATTCTTCCTCAGATAAAACTTCTTCCTCTACTTCGCCCTAATCCTAATTTGCTTGTGATGCAGTCGTTGTGTCATCTTACGTTGAAATATTGATCTTTGACACGTCCGCCACGAGAAATGTATTATTTGTGCACTTTACAGGACTTTTGTAAATATACTTAACTGACCTGGGCTCGCATTATAATTTATTGAAGTGGCTTCACATCTCGTTTGATACGATTATCTTCCAAAGAAGTTGATGCATTTTCCTAAATTCAATTGTAACATTCGCAAACCCTATTATCAATATGTAATACTAGACTCTCCGAATTTCTTGCTACTCTATCTACAACTGCTAAAATGTCTTGATGTAAACTAGAACCTTTCATTTCCGGAATTCAATTGTTTTCTTAAGTACTTTTGGGTCTATTACAAAAATATTTTTAACGGGACAATTGTTGTAGGAAAACATGGTTAGGTTCATTTAAACTGTCCGTTTTAAGGTGAAAACCTTTTTCTACATAATGCCACGTCAGAGATGGATAAACAAGCGCATATGGCCTTCACCAGAAGGATCACGCTTCGCAGCAAAATAAAGAAAAAAATGTCCGGCCGGCCCTAGTACCGCGGAGGCTAGGGAATAAGATGTAGTTATCTAAAAAAGAAGACGGTCAAAGTAACCATCAAGAAAACTACCAAGGTTGGCATGCGCAAGCTTCGCTCCCCGTATCGCTGGAAGAAATCCCGGAATCGGTGCTGACGCGCGTCGCCGGTTCGAAAACTTGTACGAGCTCACGTAGGTAGCAACCTGAAATACCTAGAGAAAGAAATAAAAATGGGCGCCACACACTTGTTATTTGAAAAACGCTAGTGCTAATCTGAACGCACAAAACGTCATAGATTAATTCGGCGATAAAGGTTGGACTTAAAAATACTCGCAAATGTTCTGCTTCACACATCTAGGGTTATGCAGATAAATATTGGCAAGAATATATACAAATAAGCTGAAAGAAAAGTCAATTAAGGCACAATACATAAATGGGAAAAAAATCGAAGTAAGGATAAAATCAGTTTATTTCCGTTTTCAGAAAGCAACAATTAGTATCTGTCAGGCTACAGTTCATAAAAATCTTTCAAATAGGCATAATAGTAAAGATTCAGTGAAATTCTGGGAACTGCTTGCATAAGCCAAATAACTAATAAAGTATACAAATAATAGAAAATTTTGAGAACCTCAAGCTAAGTTAACACATGTGTACTACAAAGTTAGAATATCAGGCGGCGTTATTGCGCAGATGTCCGTCAGAACGGGGCAAAACTTAAAATGTAGAATTGAAAATAACACAAGATTTGAAAAAGGATAAATTTAAGGTGTTCGTGAACTTTATTAGCCTAATTTAAATTAGATATAAAGCATCTACTAATATCAAAAATTCTAGAAACGGTATTAATAATTGAATTAATTGAACCGGTCGTCGAACGTCACTGCAGTGATGAGCGGCTTTGATTTTAAATAAATCATAAATAAATGTTTAAAATTCGTACGCAATTAAATAAATGTAGTCTATCCAAGAACGCCTTTACATAAATCATACATAAGAAATATATCAAAGTAGCGAGTAAAAGTATCGAACCAACTTAATGTTAAAGGGCGGCCGACCTATACGCATGGGAACTCCGGTCGCCCCCGACAGACTTAATGCTGCGCTCGCTCTATGAATTTAGCGTCGAACGCAAATAAGAGTTCGTTGCATTGAGGAACGGATTTTCCTATTACAGAACAATTAATTACTATTTCAAAATTATTAGTAGAATATTTATAGACAAAGTCAAATAATTATAACGATTAGATTGAACTAATTTTACTGTAGCATAAAATAATAAACTGTAGAGAATAAATATCGGAACGCAAAGCAGCAATTCGCAGGTCCCAAAACGTAACGAGCTTTCGCTCTCTTAGGCGGATGCTAGTAGAAAAGATAAGGTAAACTGACCTGGATGGGAGAAGTTTTCGGAAAGAAGGAACGGATTTTATCCTTAATGAATCGAAATCATCGCATCGAGGCTGCGGAGCGGGCGTTTCTTCACGAAACCGCTGGTCACCATACTAGGGCCGTAGAAAGGTAGAACAAAGGGCGACTCTGGTATGGAGAAGCACTAGGTTGACCAAAGCGAACAAAATCCTCCAAAGCGTAACCTCGGGCTCATCCAGAAGCAATCGGCGTCATAAGCATGCCGGTGAATTTCCAAACTTAGCGGGCATTTTAAATCCCGTACTTAAAACACTAGAAACAAATAAAGAGAGAAAAATCAATTAACCAACCCTGTACATAACCAAGGAATGCCTACTCACCCTAACAAAGATGTAGGTGTTTTATCCAAAGAAGAAGAATAAGTCAAAGAGATCGTTGAAACTAGACGGAGCGAAAAGCAATAGCGTGCGTCTCGCACAACGAACTAACACACAATACCTGACGGTGCGCGATGGGAACTGATAACGGCATTCGCGAATACAAATTACAAAAGACGGAGTTAGGCAACCCAAAGCGCATCGGAAAATTAAAAACGCGAAAGCAGACGCAATTTGCAAAAAATAATCGATCTCAAAAAGAGACTGTTACAATGAGTCATGCTGCACTGCCGCATACAACCCTTGAACGACACTCCTTAAGAGCTTGGCAGCATCATTAAAAGTTTTCCTTTGTATTATAGGAAGTGCCATTTTCTTTGAGCTAATTTTCTGCATCGTCCGTTCTCGACGCTTGGTGCAAAAGTTACGCATCATATGATTTCTATATTCTATCTTCTGAACTATACAACTATTACACGGACGTGTTTTACTCAATTTTTTTGTAGCGCTGCTGTGGCCATCGCATACAAGATAGCCATATCTCACGCTGTGCATTTCTGCGCTATACTAAAACCTTCAAGAATAATATCCGACTCCGTTGCTGTCGAAGGCTTATTGTAATTTTTAAAACAGTTATGTGTAGGTGAATTAGAATTTTTTGTTAGAACGCATGCTCATATACATTATTATTTATTAAGTATACCCAAAAATATCATTTTTTTGGTTCGTTGGCCAACGACAGCACCCACTCAAAATGCAATTATAATTGGTTCTGCATGATCGCTTCGACCAAACACCATCCGCTATAACAGTAATGAAGGGCATACCATCAAACTCAATCCTTCCTTCTTCACTTGCTAAAGTAGCTTTTTGTTTTCTGCCTTTATCCATCAGCTGCCAAGCTACTTTACTGATAAATCCACGTAGGCTATCTTCATTTATATTGAAAATATGTGAACTCATTGTAGGAATGTCACAAGTTGATAAAAATTCTCATAGCTGAGTGTAGCCTCATCTTGTTGATAAGGTCCCTAGGACTGCTATCTTGTAATATAAAATTTGTTCTAAATTTTAAGCAGTTGATACAGCAATAGAACCGTCTGTATCACAAATTTTAACACATTGAATATTTACTAAACAGGGAAATAACATGCTCAGTCTGCACGCTACAGGGGAAAAACCGGCTTAAATTAATTGAGATAGTAAAAGCGAATGCAATGGTACATTCAACCATATTCATGAAACTATTATAAAACTATTAAAAAAGTAACGATGTGGTAGAATTTCTAAACCAAGCCACAAACTTAACCTATAGAGTCAGGTAATGGGTGTTGTTTACAATTACCGTAAAAAGTTCTTTCACAATAAATCAAAAGTGGGCAGAAGCAGTATATTAAAGGCATTTAACATGATTAAATCTATCAACATGCAGAATTTATACTTATGACACCTTATTAATGTATTACTAATTAATAGAAAACGTCCACGGAAAGCTGAAGAGGAAACTGGGTTCAAAGAAGTCACGTATAAATATAGATCCCCAAAGGAATGTATCCAATTATCGTGCACAGATTATACACATCTATTTTTCTATTAATTTATATTAATAACCAGTGCGCTTTACCCGTAAATGCCGATGGCGTGGTATTTGCTCATATACATGCTAAATATATGGTTATTCGTGACTCGCCTACATGAAATATATATTTGCATACATATGTATATCTATCGTTTAATGTAATTATTTGATCAGCCTTCGATCTTACTCTTATTCTTATTATTTGTTAGCTAATGTAAATAAATATATAATCCATACTTGGATAGCTTGTAAAACAATTTATTTAATTATTTAAACATTACTTGATTTCACAGCGATATTTTGAATGCCATACGGTATACGAGGTATCCGGAAAACGAAGGCATTAGGTTAACAATAGACATTTCTCAAGTTAAAACAATAATAAAAATTTGACAAAAATTTTATTATTGCTTTAACTTCGTACACGTCCATATAATGATAAATAGCTTTAATTTAATACATCAAACTAATATAACTCATTTAAGTTTGAAGATGCAAATTCACACATCACTTAATTTTATGTAAATTAAGTCCTAAAGATGAGATTGTGATAATACTGAAACATGTTGATTATTACTAATTAAATAACCATATTGTTCGTTTAATATCTTCCTTCGATACTATTGGGTAAAGGCTCTAAGATACTGAAATACTATATTATTTATTAGATATAATTTTAATGTATGGAAAAACAGCTGCGAAAATCGCGAGAATTTGACGTTCTATCGATAGAGTTTTCAAAATCGCAAACAGACTTTCTCTAAGAATGGTCTTCATTATCAGCTAATCGAATGCGTAAATTTTTTCTAAAGGACTCCATTAAAACGTGTACTGCTTGATTACAGACCTTAACAAAGGCTTTCTATTCTAATAGCAATATGATGTCAAAGAAGCTTTATACATGTTGACGTTACGTAAACATAAGCCCTGCAGTTGGAAAATATTATTATTGATATTATTTAAATGTTTGTAATTTGTATGTGTTGTTATTTGCAACTTCTTATAAAGTGCGAATTAATATTTCTTAATTAAACAAGCGTTATTATAAGTGACTGCTTGCAATCACCGTTTACTAAAATTTATTCTAAGAGTAATGGTCATTAGTGTACACTTGTCATTCGAAAACACAAAGGCAGTGACAGGATTGTGTACCTGCAATTTTAGAATAGAAATTGGTAATAAGCCAATAATTGATATATTAAATAAAAATATAACAATGAACATTACAATTTTTAAACAGAATTTTCAATCTAGTAGGTACACATTTTTATAATAAATTTTGGTTCGACTCGCGCTTATTACTTTTAAATGGAAAAGCGCTTTGGGTGAACGTTAGATGATGACTTATGGTAAGTATGAGATAATCGTTTGTTTAAACCTTCTAATCTAATGTCACTAGACGAAATCGAAATAATGCATGTGGCAGAATCACCCGTGTTTAACAATGGCCGGCAAAGCTACAGTGGAGCGAGGCGTGGTTCTTCGATACTGCGAAGCTAAACACTGTCGGGAAAATAAGTCTAAATCAGTAAATATGTTTTCAAGACTACTGCAGACAGGTAATGTTTAAAGAACACCCTGTGTGTTACGATATAAATTGACCTTACCTTTTGAAATGGAAAACAGACGCTAACGGTGCTGCAGTAACAGGATTCAAAACTGAAAGAAAAGGTTCTTTTGCTAAAGATGCTTCTTTACTTAATATCACTCTGTATATGAAAATTAAAGAACTGATGCTGACTAAAATTGAATTACTAATTCTGTTATTTGTAAAATTGAAAGCGTGCTGTGCATCGAATAAAATAACCGAGGGCTGGTTTCAATACGGACCACCCTGTATATAATTTAATTAATAAGTTTAACTTTAACTCAGAAATAAATAATTTAGGACCATTACTTTAACTAATTTTGCATACTACTAATTCACTTCTGCACGCGCACTGTATGACTAAAATAGTATTCTAGGTTATATTTAATTAAATAAAAACAAAATTCGGAGCACACGAACATCTTTATATTAAACGTTTGGTTCGCACAAGATTACACAAATACATATGGGTTCAAATCAACGAATAAAATATGAGGCACACTTACATTCTAAATAAACAATATGACATTAGCTAATGTAAATCTAGGCTCCTCAGTGATTTTTGACGCAAAAATCAACCGATTATCACAGCTGATAGCTTAGGAATGAAAAAACTAATTTTTAAAAGAAAATGAGCTCTAGATTATTGCTAGTGACAAAATAATATTTACATACAAGAACTGGCAAAATAATGCCTAAATAAATTGGGTACCCCAGGGTATATTAACTATGTTACAGGTAAAATGAATAATCAAACGTAGATGGAAATATATCTTACAAACAGTTACATACTTAGTTAGAATCTAAATTATAAAATGCTTTACTGAATTAAATCTGATTTAAGGCTACAATAAACATCTTAAGGCTGTAAATTATTTATTTCCGGACTGTTCAGACCAAACACGCTATGTCTTGTAATTAAATTTAAGTTACTTTTGCACAGTTAAAAATAGATCGGCGGTGACTGCGCAACCTTGGATGATTGCAAAGATTTGTGCAGGTAAATTCGTCCTTGCCGAATTCAGGTCGAACGAAGAAAGGACAAAAGAAATATAAAACACTTACAGGTGGATGTTTACTTCGTGTTCGAGAAGTGCATCACCCTTATATTTTTAGGAACGATGACCCCTTTTACAGGTGGAACCTACATATTGGTAATGGCCGCCATTTCGTTTAAACAGAACAAATCCCGAATCCCGATCATTAGGTAATTTCTACTAAAGGCCGCTAACCCCAACAGATTCTTAAACTCTTTAACGAAAGCCCAGTATTTTCCTAAAACAAAGAATCAAAGGCACTCCCGAACAACACTAATTGCTTTTACACATCTTTACTTAAGTGTGGTTTAATCAGAACTCCCTGCGTGTTGGTTAGATCATGCCCTCGCAGGCAACGTCGATAGTTACGTATTACTTTGCACATAGCCTTTTCTGGCGACGCAAGAAGCTCATACTAGATCCATTAATTCAAATCCCCGGATAAGTATTGCATTTGTTTCTGCTTTAACGAAGTACATTATTTACTTTGGTTGTTACTAAATGCTATCTTTATAAGTTTACGTTCTAGATTTAGCTCTTTAAAAATGTACAATTTAACCAACTCTGCTACATTGTATCATCGTACTGGCGCAATGTTTACATAGCTGCAACAAGCTTTGCATTTATATGGGATTTAAGAAGTTACATTAATTTCTATATTCTACGAGGTACATTGAAATAATTTACTAAAAAGGCAGATTATGCTTAAATAAAAGGATGTTTTTAACGATTTATGTTTTGAATTGAATTCTTAATTAAAATACTATAAGTAGATAATATAATTCGTAAAGCATAATGATGTTTATTAATTTAAATAGCGTGAATGACACAAAAAAAACAGCGAGAGCTGACACTAATACTACAAACATTTTGAAAATAATTAAGAATTTCTTGTTCTAAAAGGATTTCTATTTACTGAAAACTGAAGTTAAAATTGTCCACGTAATTTTAATTGCACTATACAGGATGATTTTAAAATATACTGATGACCTGGGACAATACACACGGGGTATCTCTAAATTAAGAGAAAAAAATTCTCTTAAAAAAATTCTTTTCCATTTCCAAAAGACGTCGTTAACAAAATTCTAAAAGACTGTTTGAGAACCCATGTAGTAACTGAACAGCTGAATGTGTTGTTTTAAGTGAATAAACTATAAATACATGATTCAGTTGTTACGTCATCCTATTAATTTCATTTATAGCGTTGCGAAACGCTGTATGTAAAGTTAAATTTTTAGGATATTATCATAAGTTGCTGTGCACGTCTCAGTCCGTCCTTTTACACCTTTCGTCGTTACCATGACTACCCTTTCTTGATTCTAGATTTATCAATTGGATACGAATATTGTCTCTCTCACTTAATTCTCGCGTTCTTAAAATGTTTGTTTAAATTTTCACATTGGAATTCTGGTACATTTACAACATTTCTGTGAATTTAGTTTTTTAGTACACCGTTTGTAATCACTAATAAATATTTCTACTTTTAATTTTAAAGTTCTATGTGTAACAGTAATTATGTTCCTTTTAGGAAACAGTTTTCTTGGGACCACAACTTGTGCATTTACATAAATTTTTAATATTTAGGGCACTTTAGTAAATATTATGTATTTTAATTTGTGGCATTAATACTTGTACACATCAATCAGTTTAAAGTCATAAACCCTTAAGCACAATATTCAAGAGTAGTTTAGTTCGGCTATTGTAGTAAAATATAGTTGATAGTTGGGGGTAGCCTCTAAAGGTCGGCAAGAACAGGACATAATGGGTTGTCCACGGGACAGCGTCATAGTTAGCATAATAAGTGTTGAAGAAGAAGGTTCTTAACCTCCCTTTAAAAATGTAATCGATGTTTACGTTGTTGAAATAAACATAAAAGAGAGTTTTTTTCTT
Organism: Phrixothrix hirtus; assembly: GCA_024586415.1. NCBI lineage: Eukaryota > Metazoa > Arthropoda > Insecta > Coleoptera > Phengodidae > Phrixothrix > Phrixothrix hirtus. The sequence continues at coordinate 2,438 of JAHWXV010490900.1, read as the reverse complement.
ATTATCTTTAACATGGACCGTCGAGCTTGATTATTACAATACGTTATTTCAATAAATTAAATCAAAAATTAAGTTATAATTAATCGGTTAAGTGCCAGACAGTAAGTAGCGATAAACAACGACGCTATTAAAGAAATCTGATAATCACTGTTTCTACTGGAAGTCAAGATATTATATCAATTGCACCCATCAGCAAAGTAAGTGCAATATTCATTTATCTCTAATCTTTCTTCTGCGTTAAATTATTAATTATAATCAAATCATGTCAGACGAAATGGATTTAAATCGTCAACGCGGCGTCTAAAAAGGCCAAATGACTCGCTTTAAGAATTATTAAACTCGGTTAATCAGAGTGGCATTGATCAAAGTGTTATAATACAAGTTAGTGCTAAAATATCAAACATAGAACCATTGTTAGATGAATTTAGTAGGCTACAGTTGCTGCTTTCTAAATTAAAATCAGATAACGGGCAAACAGATTTCGAACAGGGTTTAGAAGCTGCAAATGAAATCTTTGAAGATAACTATTTTTCTGTAATCGCCGAAGCGAAGGCTATTATATGCGAAAACGCACCAGGTGGTTCGGTCGTGAACTCGGAGTTCCATCAAACCAATAATTTAACGCACGAATGTTCAAACGTAAAGCTCCCGATAATTCAGCTACCAAAATTTATAGGTAATTATGAAAATTGAATTGAATTTAGGGAAACACTTGGCTCATTAGTTCATAAAAACGCTGTTTTACCTAACATTCAAAATTCCACTATCTCAGAAATAGTCTTGCGAGAGAATCTAAGGACACAATACAATCTACACAATTATCAGATATGAACTACGAAAACGCATGGGCTACGTTAATCGAGCGTTATGATAATAATGCATATAAAATCTTTGTTAAACTTGACGACTTTGAATAGGGAAACGCGCGTTGAGGGCTTTAGAAGTTTTAAAATAACCAATGGAACATTGGCACGTCCTGTTAATTTATTTGATGTCATGAAAGTTAGATCATGGGAATCTTTTCAATACACAGTCGAGTTACCCAGTATAAATGATTTTTTATAGAGGAGATGCGAGCTATTAGAATATATTAATTTCCATAAAATACATCAAGAAATCGTAAAACAACCTAATTTTAATAAATCAATAAATTTCAAGTCTTTTCTTGCTAACAACAAAGAGAATAATACATACAATGCCATATTGCATTTTTGTAAAAATACTGACCATTCCATTTATGAATAAAGAATTATCCTAAAACGTTAGAGTTAGTGAAATAAAGACCCGGAAGTTGTGTATTAATTGTCTTCGCGGTAATTATTTTGTAAAATCTTGTAAAGCGCCTCTCTGTCGCCTATGCAATAAACAACATCATAGTTTACTACATCTGTTACGTAAATTATGCAAAAATGGGGAAGATCCGACAAGTTGATCTTTCCTAACTAATCTTACGAAGGAACATTTAAGCTATTATTTAATTTCCGCTCAGAAAAGGAGCCAGTGAACTAGTATTGCTGATTCGAAAGTAATTTCTAAAAAATTGTCTAATTGTGACTTACGAATATATTTAATTATCAAATGGAAGTTGCTGAAAGCATGCCTATTCGAATTTCGGACGTATCAACCAGTTAATGGTAGCAAAAGCAATTAATAATCTATTGAACAACTTACCAATAATGAAGATCTTGTAGGTTTCTTGTAATAAGGTAGCACAAAGATGTAAGCAGGTTGGAATGGTTTGGCAGGAAAAAGGACGTGCTTATTTTACGTTTTCTTAACAAAGCTGTTTATTGCAAAAGAAGAGGGTATTCCGAACAAACACCAAATAGCAAAACTATTAGGATGCCGCGTAGGGATAATCGACAAATTTTAAATTCGGCGTAGCATGACGTGTAATGCACTGAAACAATCATATGACGAGACAACAATAAAACTAATAACGACGAGAGTTAAGCCAAACTTTGTGACGTTTCTAACTGCTTCGGACATCATTTTCACCTGTGACGTTTCGCCTTATTATTTATTGGTGTCTCAAGAAGAAAATTATTTGTATTTCTCGCAGATAGTCTCTAGCCGGGCGGGCCTGGTTCAATCGTACCTAGCTAAACTGGTTACTAAATATTAAGTCGGTAAAACCTTCATAAGTTATATATATATATATATATATTGTAAATAAAAACAAATAATTATATACAATAAGTATAAAAAGTTTATAAATAAAAATACTGATAAAATATTTACAGTAATTAACTAAGCATTCTTGAATACTAAATTAAAATCGACGGTTACAAATAAACTCAATACATGCTCTGAAATACTGCAATTAATATGTACACATCGAAGCAATCATGCAACGGTAATTAATTATTTGCAAGCACAAGCAATGACGGCTATGATCAGTAATCGTAGTGAATGGTTCATTCAGGCTAGCATTAACT
>JAHWXV010490877.1:0-10979 GCA_024586415.1 Phrixothrix hirtus | reverse complement strand
GGGGGGGGGGGGGGGGGTAGAATAGTTTTATGCTATTCATTTTAATTTGAAAATTTGCACTCCTATTAACGTTCAAAAAGTTTACATTTATTGTACTTTTAAAGCACCATATATAAAATATTAAACTTCTTTCAACTTCAATCTTATTTTTCTAGAAGCAAACATCTTTATTAAGAGTGATCTTATGTCGGAAAATAAATTTTTTTGTCATTTAGACTCTTATGAAGTCCTTCCATACTTTGTACGCTGGGCTCTGGATCAAAGTGATGACCCTGGTTTCACCCACCGTCATATAAAATATTTCTAAAAGCATTTTCTGATCTGTGTTAACTGTCGCTAAATTTACCGCATCGGTGATTTACCTGTTGCGTTTGTGATCGGCCGTTAATATTCAATCCAACGAATAGCGACTTTTTTATTTCAGTATTATGCATTGTTTCAATAAATCCAAACAGTATCACGGTTTAAAACTAATAACTCTACAACAAAACAAGACTGACACTTAAAACTTCAAGCAAAGTAATATCAATAAATGACAAAATAATATATTTATACAAGCAATTTTAGATTATACGTACAATTATCCTTTTTAGCTGCAGTAAAACGTATTTAATAATTTTCTTGTTTGTTTAGTTTATATGGTTTCCTAATTTAATATAGTTTATATAATTTCTGTTTAAAACTCTTTAGAAATTTTAGAGATCAACTATCATAAAAATTTTAAATTTTTATTTATTTAATTTAATTTAAAACATTCTACAGGCATAGCCCAATTAAGGAAATATTATTAATATAAAAAAAGAAAAGAACACTATAATACTACATGTAGACATACCATAATCATTCCGAAAAAAATTATATTCAGAATATTAATATATAAATGAGAGTAATTACCAAATGACATAATTATAAAATTATAAAATTAACAACAATGCAAAGAAGCAGTAGTGAGTACGTACGTTTTTCTTAAGATTTCTTTAATTATGTAAATTAATTGGCTTAGATAACTAACTAATGAACTACTAGGTTGCTCAGTTAGCTATGGTAGTATTTAAGGTATTGTTCAATTTTTGTGTGGTAATATGAAATATGTCTACGTCCGTGTTTAGGTTATTGCATTCTCTACCCATCCGAACCAGTGGCGAGTTTAATTGGAAGTTTGTTCTTGGGCAATCGTTCACAAAAGACAAACATAATTTCGTTGGTGCGTGTGGTACATGAAAACTTACTAGTTCTAGTAAGGGCGGATTATTTAATATACCATGTATTAGTTTGTACTAAAGATTATTTGTAATTTTTTTTTCTTTTTTCCAAGGAATTTACATTGTATAAGGATAATAATCTGTTGAAGCTGTTCTCCCACAGCGAATGAGTTACGTTAAAATGAAATTTAAGAAATTTATATTGTAGATGTTCAATCGAAAGTATTTGATAAGTATAAAATGGGTCCCAAATTACTGATAAATATTTAAGTTTAGATGTAATTAATGATTAAACAGTGATATAAAGGTATTGATGTTTTTAAACTTGCTAGAAATCCACAACAAAACCTTAGTTTCTTATGTAAGTGGGCTACAACAGTGTTTATATGTTCATTAAAAGTTAATTTTGTATCAAAAATAATATCCTAGTCTTTACATGCTGTTTTACGTTGTAGATTTGTGTTATTGAAGTTATAATCCCAAATTAAATTATTTTGCTTTTTTGAGTATGTCATCACAAAACATTTATTTGTATTAAAATATAATTTATTTTCATGAGCCCAACTACATAAAGAATCTAAGTTCATCTGTAATTCATTACAATGTTCCACAGTACTGATGTTTTTAAAAATTTTAAAATCATCAGGATGTAATTGGTAACTACAGTTAGTAATGTTTTGAGAGATGTCATTTATAAAAAGTAAAAATAGCAATGGAACTAAGTTGGAACCTTGGGGAACTCTAGATTTAACAAAAAGAGCTCTGATTTGTAAACCAAGTACTGGACCTACTGGTCTCTTCCGTATAAATATGATTTAGAAAGTTCAAGAAGTTTAGTGCTGAAACCTAATAATAGTAATTTAATTAGTAATATACGATAATCAATATTATCAAAAGCTTTGGTAAAGTCAGTATAAACAACGTCCATTTGTTGTCTTGATTCTAGAACATCCAAGGCTGTTTGTGTAAAGTGACAAAGATTGGTCGCTGCAAACCGAGCTTTCACAAAACCGTGTTGGATAAAATCAGTTAAATGCTTTACTCGATAGTATACATTATAAAATACTTATTTTGTTTTGTTACAATATTGATTCCATTTCGAATTAGTTTTACATACTTATTAGATCTGCCACAAAAAGTGTCAATTATTTGTAGCTTTTCAATTATTTAGATGACGTAGCTGTATATGACTTCTACCTTATATTCTGCTAGATTAATTACTTAGTTTACGTTTGTTGAAAACAACATATATATATAGAATAGTACTTTGCGGTTATTAAAATAAAACCTGAAGAGGAATTTATTGTATATATCGAAAACTGATGTATTTTTGAATACAACCTATCGGCTTCAAAACACCAAATCTTAAAGATCTAGTTATTAAGTATTATAGTGTCCTATTTAATTGATATTAAACAGATTACCTCTTTATATATAGCGGTTCGATCATTAAATAATTCTAGAGTGATGGGAAAGTTTGATATACTTATATCAAGCTTTTAAAAATAGAGTTCAATAGTTTACTTTGTCCTTTGTCCTATAGGGAAACCGTATTTTATATTTGCTTTACTATACTTTATAGCTTATTTTAATTTACAATTTTGTTGCTTAGGGATATCTACATATAATATATTATTATTTATTTCTATAAAACATTTTCTATTTTTAGAAACCAGACATAGGATTAATTGCCATTAGTTAAAACATTTACAATAAATTCCTAACATACGAAATTGAAATTTAAAAATACAATTTATAAACGTAGCTACAATTTGTTTATTTAATTTTATTAGTGTGGTTGATATTTCCAGTAATACTCGTATTCGTGCTAAGTGTTTGTAAAACACTATAACTATTGATTTGGTAGCAAATTAACTAAACTGAAATTAGTTATGAATCATATATCTAAAGTAATAGTTCAAATTGAACGTAAATTAAATAATTTTATTATATAATTGATTTTCATTTATTTGCTGTCAGTACGTTATTTTTCCACGTTTCCTACCGGTAACATTAATTTTCTGGTTGTCACTGGCGCGCGAAAATTAATCATTTTTCGGTCTAGGTCAGAAAACGTGAACCTGATACTTCATTAGCTCCTAAGTTTACTGTTGCCTAACAACCACACAATAATAGCCTTGCAATATAGTAGCTATTGATTACTACGTTAAAAGTGATGATATTTTTAAATGAATATCAAATATTGTAACACTTATTTAACAAATTACGAGGCAAGTTCAATAAGTAACGTCCGTTTTGGTCATAAAGAATTTATTTATGAAGATATAAAAATGTAACAACTATGTTGCAATCTACGAAGCCATCTTAATTTTTCTATGTATTCACCTTCTCGATTAAGGCATTTATCCCATCGCTCTACCAATTTTTCTATACCTCGCTTGAAGAAATTTTCGTCCAAATTGCACAATATTTGTAGCATGTGTTGTTTCACTTCATCCTCTTTAGAGTACTGGACCCTTGTTATGCCTTTTTAAGCTTGTTGAATGAATGAGAATTGGATGGCGCAAGATCTGGGCTATACGGGGGGATGACTCATAACTTCCCACTTAAACTTTTGAAGAAGGGAGATGGGGTGGCGGCAACATGGGGCCTAGTGTTGTGATGATGCAAAATGATTTCTCCGATTAATGCGCCTGGCCGTTTGTCTTTCAAGACTTTATCGAGATTTTTGAGGGTTTGTTGGTACCTCCCAGCATCAACACTAGTCCCGAGCTCCAAAAAATTCACTAGAATGACCGCTCTTATGATGCCAAAATACGGAGGCCATAATTTTCCGGGTGGTCGTCTCGCTTTTGAATTTAATTGACCTTGGCGAATGTATATGCTTTCACTGAGTGAACTGACGCTTTAACTCGGGCGTATAGTGAGCAACGCATGTTTTATCTCCATCGACGTGATAAAAATCCCATCATTCATCGTTATAATGCTTTAACTTTAAACACTGTCATACGTGTTGTGTTGTATATTTCTGTAACCATTTTGAGAACCCATCTAGCGGAAATTTTACGGTAGATCAATTCATCATACATAATTTGGTAAGCATCCCCAATAGAAATGTTTAGCCGATCCGCGATATCACGTATACGAATACGACGGTATGCGAGAAAAAGCGAATTCACGCGCGCGATATTTTTATCAGCCGTTGCCCGAACTACCCTCCCACAGTGCTCGTTGTCCAACACGTTCTCGCGTCTTTCTTTGGACACTGTACACCACGTGTAGACCGTGTGTAGACATTATAATTTTATGAATTTCGATGCTGGATTTTTTTGCTACCATAAATATCGAATCACAACTTGGACGAAATTAGGTAATGGCACATCCATTTTAACTTGTGATTACCACGGAATTAAAGCAGATATAAGTGCGTGGGATGTGCCAGACGATGTACTAGAGTTAGCACTTCGCCCTTAAGATGGCACGAACTGTCTTTGTTCGAAACACGCTGCTCCAGACGCAAAATGGACGTTACTTATTGAACTCGCCTCGTATTTTAATGTCAGCACAAAACATTTCACGTGTTATACACCCAGAAAATACTTTTGTAAGTACTCGTACCTGCAAAAGGTAATTGTTTGGATTAAAACTAGCTTATTCTATTCGAACAGAAAAAGTGTTTTGACACCTTCATTACAATGACTTATTTTTGAAGTGACCTTCATAACGAAAATCGGGATTGGATTTGTTCAAGTACTTCCTATTTTAATCCATTTTGGTAATCATTTCTTGATCTTTACGTCAACTATGTGTTTACTCGACATATATTAGAATAGCTGATCATTTCTTAACTACTAGTACTGTGGCAAAAGCAGGAAGGCCTGCTACTTGTTTTAATTTGTTTATGTTGCCCGACAAAAAATGGAACAAAGTTATACAAACTTTTTCCGTAATCTACATAAATAGATATAGAGTTAAAATTCGTTAATGATTATAAATATGAGGTGTTAAATTATCAGATTTATCTTTGGGATATTACCATAAAGTTGTAAAGAAAATCTTAAAGACGCCTCTTTATAATTTCTTATTTATCAACAGTTATTAACACCAAATTTTGATAAACGCACCGAGCTTTGATAATTTGAGCAAAAGTAATTTACCGAGTATGATCTTTAATGTAAATGGTTTCATCTTTTGGGATACGTCAATTATCAGAGTTATGCAACATGGTCTACTGAAAGCTTTCTTAACTTTACGGAATCACTGCTGTATCCATTAACAGTTGGAATTTGGATGGCCATATCTAAATGAGAAATAGTTGGGCTTACATTTTAGGAAATGTTATGTACGGAAGTACTTAATTTTAGAACATTTTCTTAACCAGCTGCATGATGTTCAATTAGCTAAAGGATACTTTCACCAAGATCCTATAACGCTTTGTGTTACAACGAAAGCATCAATGATCTGCAAGAATTCTCACTTAGATGAGTAACTAATGAGCAAACATTTTAAAACAGACGTGTCCACCTAACCAAATTTGTGGTAAACTAAGAAAAACGTTCAGCGAGTTAGTCATTAATTTTTTCAGTTTTCTTTTTTCTGCAAAAATTGATTAACTTTGTGTTTATCTAAAATTTGCAATGTGTTCAATATGAAAGCTGAGAATAAAAGAAAATAATGCTTTGCTTGGACATATCTGGTTTTGAATGGTTTGCATGGACATGTATGGTTATGTATGATTTAAAAATAGGTAAGCCACCATAAGACATCTTTATATCGCAATACCATAATAATTAATAAAAACCAAGTTCAAATTAAACAAAAAAAATGATCTAAACGTATGTGTTCGTTTGAAATATTCTGGTTTTCATTTTCTAAGTGTTTTGTTTAAGTATATCAATTCAAAATTTTAATTCTTGATTTTATTTTTCTAGACCCCAAAGATAAACATCCTACATTTTGTTCCATATCAGTAGTAGTTAATAAAACAATACATTAGTAAAAGAAACCTTCACTACTTCGAAAATTCATGACACAATACTCGCGTTTTCTACAAAATACAATATTGGCTTTTGCTGAAGCAAGTGACGCCATCTAACTATAAAATTTACAATTTAGTTGAGAAATACAAAGGTTTAATTGTACCAATACACATTGGATGTATCTACGATTGAATGAACTTTAAACGAGTTTCTTCTAAAACTATATCTCGATGGATGGATATTGCAACAGAACAAAGTCCTATGCCATATTCTTGCCTATACAAGACCATGGTTAGAAGATCAACAGATTAATATGATATCCTAGCAGTCAATTGCATCAAACCTTAAGCTGATAGAAAACGTATAGGGTCTAATTAAAATAAAAATGAATTGGTAGCGTCTATTTTTCAGAGGTGGGACACAATTATCGATTAGTATGCAATCGAACTGATTTAAGGTGTGCCTGGATGCTTGAGAAAATATTTAGAAATAAACTGACATTGAATCGACGAAGAAGTTTAATTGAACATGAGGTAGTGCGAACGTCATTATTGCTTAGCGAAGGGTATTCCCAACGATGTATCCAAATTTTTAGGAGTGAATAATTCAATATTAGTTGTATGGTTAACGTTTTAGTTAGACAAGATCTTATTGTTGCAAACGAGAACAAGGACAGAAAGAATCAACTAACGTAAGATTGAACGCTTTCTCGTACTAACACTTTGAGTGCCAGATCTAAATAATAGACTTTTTTGCCCGGGTTTTAACAGAAAGGAAATATTTATTAACAGTGGCCTATTTATTTGAATAATTAAGAAACAATGCACATTACTGAAATAAAGCTTTATTTACTACATAACAACAAATGAATACACAATTTAAATTAAAAAAATAATGGAACTCTCCTAAAATAGAATAAATGTTTTAGAAAGCCAATATAAGAATATCGCTCAAATAAACATTTTATATTATCAAAAATTATAAGTGAACCCGACTATGACATTCTATACATATGGTTGATTCATCAGAACAACCACTACAGAAAGTTCTATTTTTTTTGACATTTTGTCTGGTATAAGCACTATATACTTCTATTAAATCTTCATAGCAAGAAATACAATTTTTGCGATCATTTGTATCACCACCGGTACATTTTTTCAAAATATGTACATTATTTTGCTTCTTGTTTTCTTTTGCGGGAATAGCAACTAATGATCGGAAAAATTCTTCTTTAACTATACAGGGTGTCTCTAAAATGTTTGGTCATAGCCTAACCACTGATTCCTGGGATCAAAATAAGGCGATTTAATCGAACTTACCTATATCCAAAGTAGTCCCGTTAAACCGCTACTGAGTGTCAAAGTTCTTTGAAAAAAATATTGTTTCGCTTGTAAAAATAGAATGCGTCTACCGATTTTCGTGATTTTTGTTATGGTATTCCTCGTGAGTATAATACATGATTTGGCATAATTTTGGGCTTCATTGATAAACTGAAAGGGTACGAAAAAGGAGTTGTCCCGTCTTAAATCCGACAGTAATTTTTTTTGCAAAGGTACACACTTTAGTGACATTTTTTGTATGTTGACAATTTTTGATATCTGGTACGGTTTATCCACAAAAAAATAAAATCTGCATGCATACTTGGGGCTTTTTTGACAACACACTTTTAATCTACCTAGCCTTGATGAGAAACAATTGAGTATGCGCTTGTCAAAAGTACAAAACAATTAAGTTTGCTTAACGATTATTGATAATTATCACTTATTTCATTTCAAATTCGTGGCAATTGCGGTATTTTGTTGTATATTTACAATATTTGTTGATGGCAATGGCTGCAAGATACACTTACGCTGAACAAACTGACATGTTGCTGGTGCTTGGTTTTTGTGAAGGAATTTTGCGGCAAAGCATTAGGGTATACCAGGAAAAGTTCCCAAATCGTTACGTGCCTAATTATCAAACATTCGCAAATATTGAGAGACGTCTTTGGGAAACTGGGAGTTTAAAACCACTGAACGCTGAACAAGGACGTCCTCACTTTGTTCGTAACCCTGATCTATAAGAAGACATTTTGGGGCGATTAGAAGAAGATCCAGGTGAAAGTATACGTGGTTTGTCGCGTCAAGTACGAGTTTCCAAAGATGTCGTCCACAGAGGTATTAAAGAACAACTCCTGCGTCTTTACCATATTGAAAGCATACAAGATCTTTTACCGATTGATACCGATGCACGTCTTACACTTTGTCAAATTATCCGTGAAAGAAGTCGGAAGATATCAATTTTCATAACAAAATTCTCTTCACCGACGGAGTATGCTTTACAAGGAAGGATATAATAAATGTACACAATGAACATGTTTATGCGGATGAAAATCCGCATTCTATCAGGCAATGTCACTTTCAACATGCATTTTGAGTTAATGTATGGACAGGAATAATCGGAAATTACATCCAGTCATTATGCTTGCTCCCTTAAATGGAGTGGCATATTTGAATTTTTTACAAAATACTCTACCAGACGTAATGGACGACTTGCCATTGGATCTCCGAACTAATATCTGTTTTTTACATGATGGAGCACCCCCTCATTTTACACTGAATCTTCATGGACTCTTTCCCAATAAATGGATTGACAGAGGAGCTGATGCACCTGTACAATGACCGCCTCGTCCACCGGACCTGAATATCTGTGGCACATTTTTGTGGGGCGCATTGAAAAGCAAGATTTATTCCACGCCCGTAACTACTGAGAATGAGCTATGGGCTAGAATACGAAATGCTGTGCAAGCTGTATGGGACAATGTGGAAGTATTGCAAAGAGTTCAGTTTAATTTTTTAAAATTTAAATTTAAAATCACGAAAATCGGTAGACGCATTCTATTTTTAAAAGCGAAATAATATTTTTTTCAAAGAACTTTGACAGTCAGTAGCGGCTTAACGAGGTGACTTTGGATATAGGTAAGTTCAATTAAATCGCCTTATTTTGATCCCAGGAATCTGTGGTTAAGCTCTGACCAAACATTTTAGGGACATCCCGTATAATGATAATGTAACTGTTAGTAATTAATTTGTAGATAATGTGAACATTCACGAGGGCAGCTTCTGTTAAAAGCTCTAGATCTACATATCGATACCATTTGAGGACATTCCTTATACGGGTCGCATAAGATGATATTTGATCCGATTTGTGTATTCCAAATTTCCTTAGCAGACAACTTTTTAATTTCGATTCGTTCTTCCTTACCATTGACGTTATTTTTTGTACTTTTAGTCATTTTATGTTGAAATCTAACCCATGGCAATACTTCCTTATTCCTCTTTGGTTTCCAGTTAAAAATTACAATTCCTTTTTCATCTTGTTCCCCATATACACCGCCTTTTTCAAATTAGGCATCAACAGTTGACTTTGGCAAAAACTTCTTGCTTTTTCTCAGAGTTCCCACCAAATAAAATTACCTACCTAGCAATGTTGCGGTATACGTAAATTTGTATATAAGTTGTCAATGTGGAGCGTGCTATGTTTGTCAAACAAGTCGCCACAAAGCCTAAGTACAACTCGTTCTGCCAAACCTATCTGAAGTCCAGTAGCGGCACCAATAACCTGAAGCTTCCAAGTGTATCCATATACAGAACGAATTTTATTCTGTACTTATTTCATTTTCCAGGTTTATATTGGTGAAAAGATAGCCGACCTCCATGGCACTACGTCCTTGCCAATTGCTATTTCCTTACCAATAGCATAAATCTTCCGAATGTTGTTTTCTGAAAATCAATAAGGATTTTCAATTTATAAATTCTATCAGTAGCATCAAGAAAATTGTTACGAGAGAAATACCACATTTTCAAAATTAATCGAAACTTATTTCGTGATATTAGTTTGCAAACAGGATTTTGATAAATAGGTCGAGTAGACCAATAGTCTCTTATGTTAGATTTTTTTCCATTAAGTCTCGTTAAAATTATAAATCCTAAAAATAATTATATATCGTCTTCACATATATCTTTCCAATTATTTAGTACGCAAGATCGAATCATGTTGCTTGTTGTGTAGACGTATTTGTTTCACCAACCATTAATTCTAATAAGCAATCATCCATAATAGTGGAAAAATATCAGTTGGCTTCACATTTGGAGAAATATCAATCTATATCCCAGATCTACCAAGAAAATTTATTGTGTATGTTGATAGGAACCCAATTGTGCAATATGCGTCGATGTAAATTTTTATGTAGTCGATGTAGTTGATGTGATCAGCGGTTTTGTCATTACTGAAAGTACTTTCAGCAAAGTCATGTTCTGGCTCATATTCGGAGCCACAATCTGTAGCAAATAGTTTTACATTCTTCACCACTGGCTATTTCTAAAGCGCTACTACATCAAATAGTTCTTTTTATGTGAGTGGTTATTGATAACTTTCTTTTCTTCTTTATCTAAATTTAGAAATTATCACAATTGATTTAAGTTTAGTAGATGTATACGAGGAGGAGCAAGAAATCAGTTACAAATGAAAATTTACATTACGACATAGGTTAATTTTAGAAGTTAATGAGTACGCAATTGGCCTTACTCCCAGGTTTACAATATGCTTTCTTTATTCTTTATGACAAATCACAAAACTTCGATAAGCTACATTTTTAATTTATGAACAATATGGTAAAGAAACGGGCACTTATGCTAAATTGGAATTTATTATAAAATGATACATTTAGTGATAATTTATAAAAATCAACGTAATTACTACTTGTAACTCTTATCAAGGAATGAATCATTTGTTTTGGTTGTAACCATAATAAACTCTAAACAAAATTACAAAAATAAATTTTTATAACTACAAAATT
>JAHWXV010490861.1:0-11489 GCA_024586415.1 Phrixothrix hirtus | reverse complement strand
ATAATGAGTGAAAGCAGAGTGAGGCAGTGGTGTATTGACTTTAAAAATGGCCGCACCAATGTTCACGACGAGGATCGCAGTGGTCGTCCTAGCCTTGTGATTAAAGACTTGTTGATGAAAATCGGTCAAAAAATCGCCAAGCGACTACCATCTCCTTCCTGTGATGAAGACCTGGCTCGCAACACAGCGCTTTGACAGTGACGCCGAATTTCACACCGGAGTCAGCCAGCGGTTACGATCTCAGGCGGTAGATTTCTACAAACATGGAATCGAAAAACTTGTGCCACGTTATGATAAGTACCTAAATTGGAATGGAGATTATGTTGAAAAATATCCTAAGATGTAAGCTTTCAAATGTATATAATAAAACTTTATTCTTCCTTGTTAATTTTTTATTTCAAAACGTCTGTTAGTTTCTGGATTGCCGTCGTAAATCCTTTTATATTGTTTATAATTCTGTTCGGTCAATTAGACTCTAGTTGTTTTGCTAACTATTTATCAATAAAATCATTCTTGTGGTTTGAATCATATATTTTTGGAATAAACACTTTAATTCTTTATGTACAGTGTGAGGCAAATTCGAGGGGATTGCAGGGTATTTCGCAATCTAAAAGAGCTAGAAAGAAACTGTTTGGACACTATTTTCCTACTTTTTTGAGGTATGTTCAATAGTGAAAAAACAAAATCAATAGCTTTTGTTTTTTTCGAGATATAAGCAAAAACTCATGTTTATGCCATTTTAAAATCCGCTCTAGCTTTCCTATTTTTGAAAATAGAAAAAAATGGCTCAGAAAACTTTTTTTCTATTTCAACCTAGATTCGGAAGGTTATTTTAGTTTTTCCCCAAATGTCCTGTTTTTAATAAATCAAGTAAGAGTGAGATTTTTTAAATAGAACTATAGTTGACCATGACCTCGTCGGAAAGCTTATATTTCGAGCTTTTCAGAATGATCTAGTTTATACAAGTTATTTTGAAAACTAAGACTTTATTAAACATTCTATGATTTTGTCTAGTGTACCATGATTTACATACTCAAATACTTATAGTAAATATATACAATTGCACTTCGTCTATATTTAGCAAAACAATAACGTGATTGTAATCAAATATGAGTGTTATTGATTGAATTATACGGATAAATTTAGAATATTTATATAATAATAATAATAATAATAATAATAATAATAATAATAATAATAATAATAATAATAATAATAATAATAGGTGCTAATGATCTTCGAAATCGCCGCACCGAGTAAATTAAATAAAAAAAATAATAATAATAATAATAATAATAATAATAATAATAATAATAATAATAATAATAATAATAATAATAATAATAATATACTTGTAACTACCTTCTCCGAAGCCGTCGGTGACATTCGTAGTAGCTAATTGGTTATGCACGTCTTGAAAACTTCATAGGCGTCCGTAAAAGCTTCACGGGAGATTGGTTAACTGGTTAGGAATGCCTCTAAGATGTCCTTAAGTATTTGTAGGAGCTGCATAGAGTAGCATATTGGTGATGTATACTTCGAAAATGTCCTTAAGTATTCGTGAAATTGTTCAGGAAATAGGTTATCTGGATGGAAATGTTGATCTTTGCATATACCCAAATTTATCTAAATTCTTTAAATTTAGTTTATCGACTCCCTTTCTTATTGTTTACAATTAATTATTGAGTTCCATCTAACGTATATCCTTACAACTATTATAGGTCCCGGTTTATAAAATGTTTCCTTCTTCTAATTTCCGTTTTACAGTTTTCTTATATTTAAATTAAATTGTTATCCCGATTTATACTATTTGACTTAAATATTTTATGTTTACATGTAACTTATTTTATCTACATTTTTATTAGTAATTTTGAAAGCTTTATTTGCATTGGAATGACTTCCTGTTTTATCTTTGACTAATTTTTTCGTTTAAATTTAACTAATTCCTTAAACATTTTGTATCTAATGATCTCTGAATTAAAATTACGATTTTATTAGCCATATCGCAAATTTTCTTATTAAATTTCAATAAGATAATAAGTGTTACAAGTCATCGAACAATTTCAATCTCAATGTTTGGTAACATTGCATGGTCATAACGCTCATTTGATTTTTGCGTTGCCGATTTTTTGTTTTGACGATATTTAAAAAATATAATACACTTAAGATATTTGATAACTGTGCAGGAATTGCAGCACCATATTGTCGATTATAAAGATCGTCACCATATTAATTAATTTCTGATACGTCCTCGTAGTTCGACAATGAAAACTAGATGATGGATTTGGTTTTCGAAATAAGTGGAGAAGTATCTATAATTCTAAATTTAATATTAATGAAAACACTGGAACGAATTAAATGTACTAAATTTCTGCTCCTGAAAGAAAACAAATGTAGGATATTGGGAATAAAATAATAACAGTTGAGATTCTGGAAGCATTTATTTAAACTTAACGAAATATATGAAATTTGTTATCACAGCAAGTTAATTAAATTATGTTGAAACATCTCATTTTTCATTACTATACGAGAGAATAATCATAATTTTGCTATATAATTGTGGGCAAAAAGTCGTTTGACATAGTAAAAGTTTAGGCAAAATTATACAATCATTGGACGTACCTCGTACGTTTTCAATTTGAATAATATATTAATTGTAGATAGAAACGTGGTTAAAATATAAGAATTAAGCGATTGTTAATATGAAAACCAGATCAGACGCGACATGTGTGCCGTGCTATCTACGAACGTTACACAACCACAGCGTTTTAACATACCCAAACTCAATTAATTCAAAGGAAGTGAATATAACTTGATTTTTATAAATATGATTAAGTTCTGTAGTTTAAAGCGTAAAGTTAGTCTATTTATAATTAAAATAAGCTATTTCACATAAAAGGTCGTATCATACTTCAGTTTGATATCAACTAATTATTACTATTAATTATTAGGGATGTAAATTAAGCGCAATGAAATTTATTTCCTAGAATCCCCTTTACCCACATTATTTAATTACAGAATATAATGAGTTAAATACCTTAATTCTAGTCAATAAAAGTCTTAATTGTTTGAAAACTCGTAAATTGAACAACTGATTTATAGATATTAGCATGCGGATAAACAAAACAAATTGTAAATTACTTCAGGATTTTCCTTAAAGCTTAAAAAAATCATTCTAAATCCTTCGTGAAATGAAATTCAAATTAACAATCTTTAAAGTACTCCACATAATTTATAGAACGATGATTAAATTAGTTGTACATTAACAGAGTACTTTCAGAAGGTTCCGTGACATGACAGATGCCGAGTAATGCATAGCAATTTGTATAAGTCACTAAGTGCTTTATACCTCAATTTTCTTAGTTCCTAAGCAGACTCATCACCAAAACCAGAGGCTCAGCTGGGCGGCAAACTAATACAGAGATAGACTAAGATAGGCTCCATAGTTTTCTTTACCTCGGCAATTCGTACAAGACGAGGACCAGGGCCAGACAGGCATCCTTAATCGTAGGAAAAAATCGGGTGATCAATCAGCTAGCAACTTCATAACAAGCTTTAAATCGACTCCTGTAGTATCTTTGTTACAGCGGGAAACGATAGTAGCTAAGAGACCTAGTACTGAAACTATATAAGAAAAACGAATATTCGAAATTAGATACAAGTAACAAAAAAATATGAAATTATCTTATCCTTTACGGCGAGCGTTCTTAGAAGAAAGCACAAAATTTCGAGCAGCAAACAAAACGATATTGACACTGTAAAGCTCGCCTGTTGATTAAACGTAAAACACGTTAAGCCCGTTGTAAAATTAAGATTTATAACAACGCTAATTCAAAGTAGATAACCAAAATAACGTAAAAGAATACCCAAATTGCACAGGAATCAAACGAAAATTTAACTTATAATAGGAAGATTTTAAATTAAGCTTATTTTATTACAAATTCTAATTTACAACGTAATAAAGGATATATTTTTAAAGGCAAGCTTCGTTATTTCTGTGGAACAATTACAAATATCAGTATAAAATAATTTATTTAAATAGAAATAAAAACTAAATCTTATACATGTAACAGATAGTGAAATGAAATACAAAATAATTAAATTTAATATCAAGAGTTATCAAATTTGGCTTTGATGTTGTGAATTTACAAGAACGACTTTATATATTTACAGGAAAAATAATTGTTGACGATTGTTTACTGTAAATTTGAAATAAAATTTTAAATGCTTGGTCTAGAGAAAGATGTTTACCGTTTCTACCTCAAATTAAAAAACTTCTGAATGAATAAAGAAACTATTAATCTCTAAAATAAATGCAATCCGTCTTAAAATTTTTAAATTAAATACATATTAATTAAGTATAACTAGAAGACTCAGAACCTAGTTTCCCAAAATGTTTATTCTGTATTATTAAACCTACATATATTTCGGCCACTAAATTATAAGAGCCCCATCAGGGTGTATATTTTCTGAAATAATATAAAGGATGAATGATTGAAGACTGAAGTTTTCTTTTTATGTGTAGATCGTTGTATGAACGGATTAAGAAGGCTCGGTTAGCCTTGATATATTTGTTGAGATCCATTATTTTCCAATGGGAAACAATTAATTAAATATAACTAAAAGACTTAAAACCTAGTTTCCTAAAATGTTTATTCTGTTAGGCTAACTGAGCCTTCGTAATCCGTTTATTCAACAAACTACACATAACAAGAAAACTTCAGTCTTCAATCATTCATCCTTTAAATTATTTCAAAAAATATACACCCTGATGGTGGTCTTATAATTTAGTGACCGAAACATATGTAGGTTTATTATACAGAATAAACATTTTGAGAAACTAGGTTTTGGGTCTTTTAGTTATATTTAATTAATTGTTTCACATTGGAGAATAATAGATCTCAACAAATACACATTAATTAATTTTTAATGAAAACAACATTACTGTGTTGCAGCTAAACTATTCTCTTAGGTGTTGAATTTCCACGTCTTATTGCACACGTTGTGTCGTATTGAAATTGCTTATTGAATTTAGAGCGAACTACCTCCACCACGTTAGTATGTGTAACAAATTAATCGTGATTTATTCCCTTTCTAAATCAATTCTCAACGATAAATGCATCACCGGGCCTTAAAGTGATTTTAACATGGCGATGTTTTATCTGTTCTCAGTGTTCAAGAAAGGACACTAATTTTAAATTATCCCGGATTTGTTCAACCTTTCCACAGATGGTTTATCCAATATGGCTGCTTGCATTTTGAATTTAAACTAATAAGTTCAAATTTGGTTTTAGGTTTGTTGATTCACACGGATTCCACGTTAATTTTCATAAATCGTATCAATTTGCCGATTCGTAGTATTCAATGTCTTAACTTAGTGCAGAAAACTTGATAAAAATTTCTTTCATATTTTAAATATGCTATCTATTGAGATGACCACGCATTTATTTAGACCTTTAGCTTAGTTTAGAAAGTCTACTGCTTTGTATACTGACCAATCTGCAAGATTCATTGGAACGAATCTTTGGGGCTATCCTAGAGCGGTAAAAACAATAGTTATTCAGATAAGTTGTAATAGATTCTTTAATTATTGCTTTTGAGGCATTCTCAGACAATCCTGGTGAATAGCTGCGGTGAGGATTGTTAGAGGTTGTATTTTAGTATCTAGTATTGTATTGATCTATGACAAACCTTTACTTGTCTTTAATTGCCTAGTTTAAAGTATATAGAGCTATAAATGGAATTAATTGGATTGCAATAATTAACTGTACAGATAAAAAAATTTCAATAATACAAAACAAACTTTATAATATTTATAAATTCGAATGGATTATTTATTATTAATATCCACAGGTAAGTCGGGACCTTATTTATATATGTACGGGAATTAGTTATCCTACTACGCAACGTCTAAATTGCAATAGACATATGCGTAGCCGGGCACAATTAACATCGGAATTTAATATTCTAATAATTTGCGACAATTGCAATTAGCTTGACGCGAACACATAACCAGAAAAATTAGGCTGGCTTTCGCCTATTTACTATAAACGTTGTGGAATTTGTCTCTTCAGTTCCATTTATTTCACACATTAGTCAAAACATCTTAGGGCAAGTATTGCATAATTATTAATAAGCAATCTAAGACATCTCAAAAATAAGAATGTAAACGGAATTTTCTACGATTCCTAAATAACTTAGTTCCTAGAAAATAAGTTTCTAGCTAAGGAATAAGATAGTTTAATAGTCATAATCATAAATATTCAATTACCGAAAAGTAATGAGTGAATGGCAATAAATAGGTTAAAATACGTGATGTAAACCCATCAGTAAAGATAGTGTAGCGTATTTTAAGTGAAGTTTTGAAATTAGAAAATTTTATTAGATGAAGTAAAATTACATTCTAGTTGCCAGAAGCAAGAGGCGTCTTTTGCAATCAGATGGACTAAATAGCCCTTCGCCTTATCAAAAATCCATGAAGGTTCACGAGTTGACAGAGTAGTGTGGAGATCACGCAGACCATCACAACGCTGTAATTAGCCGCAAGTAGATCAAATTAATACCAGTTATTAATTATTCACAAATCATTTACTTAGTACAAGAAACGAGTAAATTGATTTATCGATAAAGTTTGGTGAACATCGAACATTTCTGCGCAAAAAAGATAAAAAAATACATAAGTGGAATAAGTACATTCTAACAAGATTAAAACGGTAAATCACTCATTTATAAAAATTTGTCAATGTAAAAATATTCCATTCACAAGTTTTGGAATTGTAAAATCTAATTTATTTACATTTACAAACGAACATACAACGAATGCTATCCCAGTTAGTGTCTATATTTCTAGTAAATAAAGCGTCAGCATTTATTATATTCCCAAATGTAAAATATTTTTTATTCGAATAAGATTTGATTTTATTTTAAATATTATAACTTTGCGTTAAACAGAATCTTACATATTAAAAGTTTATATAACGACTGGTAGTCCACAAAGCAAATATATTTTAAAGTTACAGGTATTTTACCTCATTGAAAAGGGTTGACGGGTAAAATTCAAAAAATAAAGAATTGCACTAAATAACATTGATTATTTTCGTTTGCCTGTATATAAATTAGTTCATTTTAGGCCAGATTACCTCATATAAAACTAAATATAAATTAAATTAGGACAGAGAGGGAGCAGCTCACAACGCTTTCTTCATAGGCATTACAATAGCTCGCGGTTGTACAGGATGTTACAGAATAACGTACAGTTTTTTGAAGATGTACCTCTTAATGGTTGACTTAGCCATAAAAATGTTTGGAAATTATAATCAAATAAACATTGCTTTTGAAGCAGATTTTGTACAGTAAAATATAGTTATAGCTTATAATGCTGTTTACTTTATAAACATGTTTCCTTAATGAGTCATTTCTGAAATTCGAACCATTCTATATGCATTTCTCGTTTTATGTACAGCTATCTTTTTAACGTATGTAATAAACAAACAACTTAATTGATATAATTTTGTAACACGTTAAAAGCTTTCCTTGATAAATTATTAGATACAAGTATAATATTTTACCATTGTGTGAGAGATAAGTTATTGAAATTCAATAAAATTTGTTACACACATTTTAAAATTTTTACATTAAAGTTAATAAATACAAAATGGTTGTTCTTACTTACATAAACATAAAAATTTATTTTTGACCTGTTTACATTTAGTACATACGTAAGTGCTCATAGAAAAACAAGTATAATTTTTATAAATAAATGCGAACCAAATGTAGGTTGAATCTATTTAGATACACCTACCTAGTTAGTAAGATGGGGCCAGAATAAGATATAATGTGCATACATTTACATGTACTACTTAATACATTGAGCTAACTAACAAACGCGAGCGGTACAACAGTGTCATAAAGTTTATACAAAGAAAGCCATTGACGAAATGAGATTAAAGTAGCTCATTTGGGTTCAATGGCTAGATTTGATCATTTCTCGCTCGCAAGACATTGGTAGACTATCGACTTTAACTTCACTAGTAGCTTAGCTTTAAACCTAGATGGAGGAGGAAAGTATGTAAGTTGGATAAAGTAGTCCGATTTGGAGAGAATATGTTACACACGGAAATCGCATGTTTATTGTAATAATCTTTCTTATTTACTTGAGCAACAATCTATTGAAAATAAGAGAAGCCGAAGTACATCTTCTAACTTGTTTGGCAAATCAATCTACATTTATGATATAAACAACATAATTAAGTTAATTTGAGGGTAGAGTTTCTAAGTACTTTTATGATTGATTTATTTCATATTTCCGAAGTATTGCGTTGAATATAAATTTTCCTAGCGAAATTGTCTGTATTTCACGTAGTGATCCTAAGATTAGTATTTTTCACCTTTCCAAATTTATTCATTTGCAACGGACAGGTTTTGTAACAGTAAGATGGAATAAATGATTAATTAAAATTCGGAAAGCAGTCTCAGGGTAGATGGTTTGACATAAACAATTTTAGCGTGGGTTACAATTGTTGTAATAACGTAGGTAATGGCTTTCTGAAAATAATTGGAAACACACAAAAAAGCTTAAGCAATTGAGTCAATTTTCTGTTTTCTGAATACAAAAAGGGGCACGTTAAACTTGTATTATAATAAGTGTTGTACATTAATAATACAAATGTATCCATACAAGGTGTAACAAAAATTTTGGCCTGACTATAAGCAGAGGGCTTTGAAACAAAAAATAAGGAAAACAGTTTATATAAATACATGCCCTAAAGCGGTTCGTTTTATTCAAACAATTAACAAAGAAATAAGCATCTAAATTGGTATCATAATAAATACTCAAAGTGACCTCCATGGGTAGTAATCCCAGCTCGTTGGATAATGGACTGCTCACGCCCAAAAATTTCTAGTGTGTTCCGAATTTGCTGGCATCCTTCTTCCATTCTCTGTTGAATATAATCAATAGCTTGAGCTGAAGTAGAAGAACCCATAGATTTTAAATATCTCTATAAATAATATCGAGAGGATTTTGATCGAGAGACCGTGCAATCCACACTCACGTCCAGCAGGATCAAACCATTTTTCAGGGTTACTGAATTCCTGTGCTATAAGATTGAAGTGAACCGATGCTCCGTCATGCATGAATTACATACGTCCTCAAACAGCTAGTGGACTAGCTTCAAAAAATCTGGTAGGTCATTTTCTAAAAATTGCCAATCATTCTGGCCAGAAAATCGCACGAACAGTACAAAAAGACCAATTAAAAGGTCGTTGATAATTCGTGCCCAGACATTAATTGAAACGGATGTTGATGCATCGATTAAATAATTACATGAGGTTTTCCTTCTTGCCACCGATGTAAATTCTGAAAACTGATGATACCATTTCTTCTAAAGCCAGCTTCACCTGTAAAGAGCACAGAAGCCAAAAAACGAGGATAGGCGGTGCATGCTTCTAATAACCATGTATGAAAAGCTCGTTGTGTGGGAAGTCATTTTCGCCAAGTCCATGTATTTTTTGCAAGTGGTACGGATAAAGTTGATAGATTCTTAATACCAGCACACCTTCTAATATTACTTACCTGCATTTTACTCAACACGATCCAACTTACGTCCTTCTAAGTCCAAAGTTCTTGTAGTTTGTGGTCTCTCGCCATCTCTGACTACTGGTTTGAAAGTACCTGTTACCCTTAACCTAATATGAAGCCTTTCGAACGGTTTGGGAAATGCTCTGCATAAAGTCATCTTGCTTCACCTCTATAACAGTGAACCAACCATACTTATATGTTTTGTTGATTTTAAAACTAGCGAAGATTTCTAATAAAAGGATGAAACTTCAGTATATAGATCTTCTATCAGTTTCTACATCGGCAAAGTTGCCGTGTACCTACTTATCGTGGGTAATTTTGTGGAGCGAAGACACATTTTTGTATATCTATCCTTCAATGCTCGAATTTTCAAATTTCGCGCCTCTATCTTCTTGAATGTTTATATTAAACTAGCCTTGTGTTTACAGAAATTAGATTAAGTACTTGATACATTTAAGTGAAAGGAATTGAATTAACACTTTTACTACTATGAATAATTCATATAGGAACAATTTTAAATTTACATAACGGATTTAATTTATGAAAATCACAAAATTGTTATTGTAATAATATAAAATCTCGATTATCGCAAGAACTCCGTGATCGCGATATCGCTGTTAGGTGAAGTTGAATAAAGAAATTGTACATATCATTTGAAGGTTGATAATATTTCAATGATAACCGATAGAAACACATTTGTTGTAAATGCGACATTTTTATAAAAGGGATTCTCCGTAACAAGTTTATACAAACCAAGTACAATAAAAAAAACTTCTCAGCTTTCTCTAATTCACAAAAATCATCATCTTTATGAAATAAATGTATTTAAATTGGAGCTTTGAAAATAAGATATTTAACGATTTGTAACCTGCTCAAAGACATAATTCAAAGTTGTGGTTATTGAGTTATGGCATATCTTAACGGCTATTATAGAATATGACTTTAAATACCACTAGATTTAACTAACTCTTAATTCAATAAACCATAAGACAGTGTTTAGTGTTATGCTACGGAACTATTAAAAAAAAGTATAATCGGACGATTTTGGATCGTTACACATTGTCACTAAAGTTTTATGATCAAACAATGCATTTTAGTTGTAAAGTAATAAATCAATTCTAAAAATTATTTAAATTTTTGTAATTTAATGTCTGTAGTAAAATCATGGCATTGAATATTTAAAATGTTACTATACTGGGCGTTTTCTAAAAGAAAAAATTAGAACACATTTCTCTATTTGAGATAGTAATGCTTCATTGAGTATAACAATATTTCGATTACTTCAGGATTAAGGCCAGAAATTCTTGGGATATATTAAAAGACGAAATGATATTTCAAATTTTAATATTATTTTCTTTTTTTTACGTTGAAATATGATTTGGACGTTTCGGGTTACGAACCATTCTTCAGCGAAATTGAAAATTATATTTTATAACAATTTTAAGTAAAGAAATGATGTGTTGTTATAATAAAGTATGAAACATCAAAAAATGAAGGAAAAAATTAAATGAAACAAATAATATCTAAACATATTTTGTCATAATAATTTATTAATTTTCAGGAGGCTCTGTATTGTCAGAGCATAGATATTATTTGTTTCATTTAATTTTTTTCTTCATTTTTTGATATTTCATACTTTACTATTACAACACATCATGTCTTTAATTTAAAATTGTTATAAAATATAATTTTTAATTTCTCTGAAGAAGGGTTAGTAACCCGAAACGTCCAAATCATATTTCACCGTAAAAAAAAGAAAGTATTATTAAAATTTGAAATATCCTTTCATCTTTTAATATATCCTAAGAATACTACTACTACTACTACCCATCACGCCATTCCCTTAACGAGGTAGGCAAAACCCACTAACAAACCTCCACCTTCACAACCACTGCATGCACACATACAC
>JAHWXV010490792.1:0-10573 GCA_024586415.1 Phrixothrix hirtus | reverse complement strand
GTTCTAATTTAAGTTACTAGTGAGTTTTTATATGATTGATGATTTGATTTCTTAATTCTATATTTCTTACAGATAATTTAATTAGTTCACAAGTAAATAATACTTAACGTTTGATTTATTTTGGGTCAACCTTTTAATGTTTAGGTTGTAAACTACAAATGTGATACCTTTGAATTTTGGGTAGGACAATACCTTTTCGACGTTTAGGGTATATATATTAGGTAAACGTCGTGGCGCTCATTTTTGGCAGTAATTTGGTTGGAGTATTCAGTATGGGAGTAGCTTAATCTTTAGGATATTGGCGTACTACGCTTCGATATATTTCGGGCCTATTAAAGCCTATCGTTAGAACATTCAATGCAACTTTTCTTTTTGCGACTAGATCTCATCAATCGCTCACTCCCAATCTGTGACTGTGGTTATCGGCAATTCTTTTCGTTGTTATTTGTTTTCAAGTCTTTTGGTTCAGGACCGAGTTGCGGTATACCTTTTTAGATATTTGGACGAGACGCTGAGACAAGTGGTAACAACAGAGGAAAAGTAAATTTAATCTCGCATTAACAAAGTAATTAACCAATCAAAATTATATATTGCTGAAAATGTTACTTATAGCGCTTCGACGTGAGTTTCAAATACCGTAGCAACTGGGAATTTTTCACAAAGTGATAAGGGGATAGATCTCATTTAAGCAAGTTAAATTACGTACGTACGTGAAATACAACTACAAAATTGAGGTAATGGAAAAATGTTGGGAAAATTAAATATAATGAATTAAAAAAAGATAAAATAAAATAGTCGACCTAAGTATTTGAATTCTATTATAGCTATGCTAAGCTAAAGATATTTCTGGATATGTGTGGACGTCGTCTGTATAGGAACTGGCATCGGCTGCGATAATAAGGCAACAACATTAACCATACGCCGACTTTAATTCTTCTTATTGCTGCAGCCGTGGTTATAATAATAAAATCTGAAAAATGCAAAGGCTAATGATGAAACAATAAAATATTTAAGAAATGGAAGATATGTAACGAATGTAAATTCACTTATCTTGATTGCTTATAATTATTTATTAAACACAATGTTAATATTGTGTTCTTTCACTCCAGTTGGATATCAATTTGGATATCAATCTTTATCAACCTTTATGTAGTCCTTCAGTGATCGTTAACTATATTTGACAGTTTTTGCACTAACGACGTTTAATAGCACGTCATTTCGCTTGTGCAAAAATATTCTATAAATTTTGAATATAATTTGCATTATCGTGCTTGATCCTCATAATTTGTAATTAAAATCGACTCAGTTCCAACATTAGAAAAATGAAATAAATTAACATATATTTCAATATTCTAAAAGTACTGTATAGGGAATACCTTAACTGTTTTTCTAAACCTAAACCACGTAGTTCCCAAATACTAAAAGAACGGAAAGTTGGGAACAAATAAATTCTTAACAAAAACTGAACAATTATTCCTGAGCGCGGAAATAAAACTTCACAGTAAGTGCTAATAAACCAAACATCCAGGTTCCGAAACGAATTGTATTAAATAACAAAATACACAAGAAGGGTTTTTCTGATATAAAAATTCAATAATTAAAAAACCACCACAATAGAATAACGTAGCAATAACGATAGAGGCAAGGAATAAAAATGTAGTAGGGTTTGCAGTTAACCTGACAGCATCCTCAACGGTTTCTAACAGCCACAAACAAAAAACACGAATGCTAATGTTTGCAATGGAGTCCTGTGATTGGTAAAAGGGATCCGGAAAGGGGATTGCTACAGAGTTAATAAAAAGCCATAACACGCGAAAATCATAATTTTTATTCGTGAAATGTTGTGGCAAGGAAAATACTAGCTATCGCCAACGAAAACATCAAGTTACGTCGAATGTAGTTCAGACACATAGTGAATGCAATAAGTACGCGCTCAGAATATAAAAATATAAAATCTAATGCGTCGTCATCTACATCATAATTCTTAAAAAATTACAAACGTTAATGTAGCATATAAAATATAATTAAAAGCCTGGGAGCTTTTAACCGACTTATCGAACGTGAAACTAAACATATTCTAAGATAGGGAACACGAAACGATTACCAGCAAGTTTAAGAGCAAAGCGGCCCGATATAGCAAAATCCCTTGCCGGCTTCTAACATTCAAGGAGCCGAAGTTTCAACGTGTATCAAAATATTCTAGGCCTTATACCATTACAAAAATCAAAACTGCAAAAGTACATAAACCGCAGTAATTATATTATCAACGTCCAAGATATTATAACACATTTTAAAGTAAGTAAAATTTTTAATTTACATCTGATGGCCTCATCATAGCAGTAAAGTAAAATTTTCAAAACGTTTTAACGTAAAATAATTTATTTTAAAGCTAAATTAACTTTACCACCCACCTTCCTCACAGAGTGAAATCATACAACTTTGCTGTTTACACTTTCGCAGTAATTTGTAGAATTTCAACCTTGGGTATATATAATTTTGGATTTGAATACAAATTGATTTTTATGTTTTAAAATAAGTTTACAGAAAAACTGCAATTGTTGTTATTTATTGGAATCAAATGTCAATTTTAGTGAAACCTACAAAATTGTAAGTAAATACTAATATTTCACTTTTCGTTTACCCACAAGTAAAAGTGTATAGCAATATAATATTTGGTGATTTAAATTCTAGTTCCACGTAGGCATGAAATTCTTCCGTCGACCGTTAGTTAGATACCTGCACGCCAATCAAGGCCAATACATAACTTGAAAATTATCTGTAATACCAATGTCAGCAAATTTGATGGGAAGAACTTTATTATTAAATTAAATTCTTGAAAACATTCTGTAAAATGCTAGGTACCCTATGTTGTTATTAAATTTTTATTACTATGATGTTTTATTTCACAGTAATTGCAACAACAAATTACAAAATCAATTAATAACAAAATATGACAACTTCAAACTGTCAATTTGACTAAAGTTATGTAAGCTGAATTGAGCGCCACCCATTCGCAGTCAAAATAGAGTCACATAGATAAAATGACGGCGTCATTCTTCTACAGAGAACTACGTTGGCGTTCTAAAGTGATCTTAACCAAACGAACAAAATTAAAGGCATTTAAGGAACAGAGCATATTGAAAACACCAACGTTTATTCAGTCAAGGATTTGTAACATCTAAGAATGGACGAGGACCGTCCAGAAATTTCTATCGGTTTATGTCGTATAGAGTGCCGGTGAATAGAGTAGTTGCCTGTCAACGTCTAATACTTTCAGTTGTATGTCTGTTGACTGTGAGAGAATTTCCTGACACTGTCACTGATTCCGTTGTTTCGCTGAGTCTATATAGTGTTCAAGAGAATAGATATCGTCGCCATTGAGGAAGTTAGGGCTATAATACGACTTCTCAGCTCAATAAATGTGTGACCATGTAGTATACATCATTAATTGCAACCTACGAAGACAATATTTATAGTGAGATGTCTGTTCGACACTGGTGTCGTAACTTCACTGCCGGGATTCATGCAACTAGGAAACCACAAGATCTTATATAACAATTCAAGTGGGAAACCTTCAATAATCCACTCTATATCCAGGACCTCGCTCTTTCAGATTTTCTTCTCTTTAAAAAACTGCGGGAACTTTTGGCAGAAACGAAATTTAAAAGTCACAAATTACTAAAAGAGAGTGTGATTACTTATCCCAACGGACTGTGGGCGAAAGACTATGAACCTGAGATACTGGAACTCGTAACACCTTTTGACAAATGCTTAAATTTGCACTCAGACCATACAGAACATTAGTTTAAGGTGTGCACTTTGCAAATAAAGCGTATAGGTTTTTTTTAATGTTTAATTGTAGTTTTTTAATTCCCAAACGGGTACTAACTACAGGACGGCCCTCGCAAAATAGTAACAATAAGTTTATATTTGTATTGAAACACCTGTCATAAGCAAAAACAATTATTGAGTGTGCATTTTAAGGTTAAGGCTAACTTAGTAATTTACTTGCACTAAAAGTTATCTAAGCTAGTAAAATCGCAGTTGGACAAGCTACAACGTCCATGTCTGGGTATATCAGGATTGTACTTTAATCTAACTAATGGAATTCCTAATGCTATGTTATGTGTTACTACCGCTTCCATGAATTATGAAGACAGAAAGTTTTCTCGGGAAAGTGCGCTGTACAAATAATTTAAAAACTATAAGATTAAATATGTTAATAATTATTCCTTTGGTAGTATTAAATAAAAAATTGTGGATATAATACAGGAATCAGAAATTTGCATGTCTTACTAAACTTAAAATAGCAGAGTGCTATAACTTTTAAATTACAAAGGAATTATTAACTAGAAGTTAAATACATCAAAAACCAAAAATACAAATACTTAACTCCTAGCATTGCCAATGGTTACCAATAACCATTATAATTCATTAAATATTACGCCTTTGCATTGTACAGCGTATCAGATATACCGGTTACCATCGAGAAAATAACAACTATATATGTAATCTAACTATATCATGAAGGTTCACTCGATGCAGTTGTAATTAAGCACTAACATTTGATGGAAAATTACTACCTTACTACTTTAGCAGCTTAGAGACGGAGTTGCAGTCTAGATTAGGCGGAAACGTTATTGTTCCATTATAACAGATCATTAACCGTTTTCGAAGATGCCTTTGATTAAATTCAGGTAAGCATCCGAAAAAAAAAATAATGTTACGAAACTCAATACCAATAGGCCCGTAAACCAAAGAAATTCCAAACATAACCGCTAACCAGGTAGCACTTAGATTCTGTTTTCTAGCGATTTGCTCGAATTCATGAAGTGGCTTCGAGGAAAATCACATTATAAATAAATTTACATATACAAACGTTACCAAAACAATGTAAACATATCTATTCCTCAAACCGATAGTTAGCAACACAAGATGGAGCCAACATCGGCTTTATAGATCTTCAACTAAAATAAATTAAGCAATCTATTAAATTAGCTCCTTTAAACAATCAGCCACGGATAATAGGGATTACATCTTAAACTGTAGATATATACATTATAAGAACTAATTTCGAAGTAATTTCTTGATTGTCAAATGTAAAATGTAATTTAATAACACATAACCTTCTTGTACTGTCGTATTTATTGCTTATTTTTCGTCAATATTTTTCAAATTAAACTAACCGCATTAATTAATAATCATTCTTTTTAGAACAGATACACCTAATATAAACGTCTTGTCAGGCAATTTTAAGTATTTTTAATAAATATGTCACCAAAGTTAACCTTGCAGTATTTAGAAATTGTGTTTCTGATGCAGGACCTATAATTTACGGTATTGTAGAACTGTCCAGTAATCTATCAGCAAATAAGTTTGGCAAACGTGCACTATTTTCCCATAAGCCCCATACTGTACTAGGAAGTGTGAACGCATTAGAGTTTTTGTTAATTTTTGCAAAGTTTCAGTCGTATAAGTTCTAGTTGGCACAAAAATTGAACAGTCAGTACAAAAAGGTCGGCTACAAATCTGTCAATTGCTTTTAGAAATAATGAAACAAAACGTTAATTTTTGAACAAGATATTGGTGTCATAAGAACTAAACTTACAAACTAACAGAAACGTTAACAAACCAATTTCCGTCATTGCTTCGATTCTAAATCAAAGACCTTTCATTAACGTCCACTATAATGCCTTGAAGGGGTTGTGTGGCGAACTGTGCGAGTTATGCCTCTTTCATGGGATCTATTCTTTTAAAAACGCTTACCGCCAAATCATAAAGTTATATTCAGAAATGGTTGCGCCAAAGATGAGGAGGGAATATGGTTTCGACAAAATAGTGCTACGGAGCATATTACTCGTCGCAACATGATAATATGAAGCACCATGTATCCGGGCTTTTCCGAATTGCGCTCATATCGCTTGATCAGTCCACTGCGCGATGTTGTTGTTTTTGTGGATAAGTAAGGGAAACATGTTTAGTTGAATTGTACACCACTAAAGATTTGAAAAGAAGAATATGCCACAAACTTCCAAAAACTTGCAAAGTATAATCCATATAGCTATAAATACTTTCTTACCTTTGTATACTTCTATGCTTAAATATTTATTTTGCTTCTTTATTTAGTTTTATAATCGACTGAAAGATCTTATGTAATTAAATTGAATTAAAACTTTGGAATTATATAATTTGATAGTGGTGGCCCCCCGAAGTAATGCCGTCTTTACAAGTGTCAGTCTTTTTTACCAAAAAAGGAAGTAAAAAGGAAATTGAATTAGAAGTCATAATGATTGAAATCATACTATAGGACCTTTGTGTTTTAATTCATATAAAGGGACATAAATTGAGATGGCGAATGATAAAAGATATGCTGTAAATTGTTGTTTACTATAGAATTTAATGCCAATAATTACTGAATAGATTTTGGAGATTTTGATTAGATGGTCCTATTGCTTAATTTGAAACGTGAAGGATAATTAGTATATGATTGAAACTTCACACCTTACAGGTCCAAAATGATTATTTAAGCGTTAGTTCTTAGGGTTTGTTTCGGCATTTTGTTTTTATATTTTGTTTGTTGCCGTAAGCCCTAAAAATCACGTCTTAAGTAAACACTTGAGACTATAACGTTTAGAGTTTCATATTATTTTTAAATTTTAATGAATAATACAGAATATGTCTGGCATACAAGGTTATTATAATACTTATATCTTTAGAAAATTAAGAATATGTTAGAATCATAGTAAGTAATTATTTAAACAGGAGGGAACTCTACAGCCAGAAGTATAATATTCAACATGTGTACGAGTACTACACAAAATAAGTATTTCATATAAACTAAATTTGTAAAGTACTATTTGAAGATGCAATTTTAAAGCTTTTTCTAGTTTTGAAATTCTATCGCTACTAATATAGTTTCTTCATTTGTACAACGTAATATGATATAACAGTTAGTTCATATGTTATTAAAGGAGTCATGTATATTATAATGTGTAGAAATAATTCGGGATAATCCCTTTAAATACAATAAATGTAGCGCAAGTGGATTTCATAAATCGTTAAATAAAACTCACAGAACTGCGTTTATGAGTAATACTTGCAATATATAAAAAGTTGTTTAAAATACTTTATAAATTTGAAATATTTGCGAATTCAATGGAAGTATCAAGAACGTAACTCTATTGGTGGTGACGTCACGAGCCAGTAGACAGAAATGCACCTGTTAGTTCATTATAAGCTTTTACGATAATTAAATCGTTCCACATCGGTGCAAATGTTTTATCTCCGTTGCAACAAGAAAACTATTAATGAAAGATATAGAAGGAATACAGTATCGGTGCGAAGCGGTTTAATTATTGTAAACACCTATTATGTATCATCACAATATCCAATATATTCGATGTTATACAAATTAGATCCATTGTGTAGTTTTGTAAAACTAGCTTTAACGTTAGTAATCGTGGAGGAACAGTTTATTAAGCCATTTAGTAATGGAAAAAGGACATGTGAGAATTTCTTAAAAATGATTCGCGGTTCAACTTAACAGAAATCAGAGGCACCAAGGCACAACCATAAATAAATGAATACCGTTGCTTACAACAAATTAGTTAAATACTGCAAAATTGGTTTTAAAAGTCTAACTACTTATTCTAAGTAATTATTATTTATTTTGTAGATCATCAAGCGAGTCCTATGGTGATAATGCTGTAGGATATGTACAAATTATACGGAACGACAATAGTTGTTTCGTAAAAGTAAAGATATGTCCAATGTCGAATTACAATAATATATGGTGGCATTAACAATAAATGAAATCGCTGAAATCGTAGAAAATATTCAGTGTTACGGTTGTGCAGAATAATCTGGTAAATTATTTTAATTAATATGATAACGATATTGGTATATATAAAAATTATTGCAACCTAGTAGGCTGTAAGAATGCGTTAGAATTATTAATTTTGCTCCTACCGATTTTACGTGTTATTGAAAAAAGGCTCTCTTGGATCTGCAATCAAATTTATAACATGTAGGATTTTGAACATGTATTCATTTTTACAATGAGGTACGAAACACCACTTATACATTTTTGAAAGTGTCATATGCTATTTGTGTTGTACAAAAAGAAACTTCATCAACGTGTTTTCTAGATGTTTACCATCTAAGACCGGCTACCCAACTACCGGTATAGAGCGTTATTGGCGGATGACGTTGCTTGACCGCGTGTCGTATTCCTGGTCAAATGGCGCCAAATTCTGAAATTCAAATTTTTGAGGTATACGAAAAGCAATAAATTGTTTAAAACCTCGAATATAGCTAAGGACTGCTTCAACATGTTATATTTTTACAAAAAAAAATAGGTGAAAGTTTCCAATTACAGAACAAGAACAAATAATAATCTCACCGAATTCTTACTTAAATTAATTATTGAATTTGAATTTAATAATTGTAAAAGTATTCAAATATTTTGTCATTTACGTATTTAGGAAATTACCATTCATGACTAATTCATATAACAGGAATTATTTACGATGTAATCGTACAGCGTGTGTAACAATTGAATATAGAGAGAATGTAAAAGAACTATTTACTAGAACATGATAATTTTTAAAGCTACTAAAATAAGTATGATTAATATTAGTATATCAATTTTAGAATAAGGCAATCGACTTATATGTATTAAATAAAAATGAATACTTCCAAATTTTGTAAATACCAATATTTTGGAACGTCCTCTATAAGTACTTATTTAGAATTCAATAAATTAAGTTAATGTACAGACTTGAATTACTTTCGTCTATGGAAATTAGCTTCTGATTAGAATTGTTCCTGATCTATTGATGACAGTCTATATTTACAAGTTTAGTGAAATTTCGATATCCTTTATTACTAAACTGCAAATTTGTTAGCCTACATGATAGTGTTTGATAATTAAGTTTTAAAATACATTTCTTTGTGTTGTATCAACTATCCTATATTTACATATAATTTATCTAAATTGTATAATTGCATATTCCGATCATGTTACTATACTAGCTTGTACAGTTCACTGAAATATGTATTTATGATGTATTTAACATCTTAAACCAGAAGTGACACCTTGTAGCAGTGGCCATGTTATTAGATTCCTAGGTTATCCACATTCTTTGATTGTACTTTAAAGGCCTGACAATCCGATTACAGCTTCTTTTTAACCAGAAACATCATGTCGAATTTCATCAATCAGGAAGCAGGTAAATTTATTTGTTAAAGTAAAAGCGTTACTATCATGTTATCCTGCAGCACAACCCTCATTATCACCTTTAAATGACCTCTATATGTAAATATAGCCATTGTGAGTATCAGTTATTAGATCTTGACTTTGAATTTGAATTCATCTTTCCCCTGACAGTCCATAGATTCTAGGTTCATATGGTAAGTAGGAACGTGTTTCATATTTGCTAATTGACTTGTCGAAATTGACATTTAATGAATATCAAGATTCAGATTCATTTTCAAGCCTTTATGCCAACTTAAGTTAAAAACAGTTAATTTTTCTTTAAAGTGTCTTTTATTACGGTTTTTTGATCTTGAACTCTTAAGAGATTCTGTTGATAATACCGTTCACTCATCGGTACGGAGAAATCATTAGGCTAAATTACTTTTGTTTACACATTATTATTAAGCTATAATCCCATCTTATTGTAGTACCCCATTTTTTCTTCTTCTCTTTCTTTCTTTCTCAAAAATACCAGTAGCATCAGTACTATCGTCGTGGAGAAACATTATGCTGGTAATTTCGTGTAATGAATGAAGTATATGTCTCCTAACCTCATTCACATCACCATTATCTGCTTCTAATTAAAACGAAGGGAAACTTGAAAACGATATACTACCACAAATGTTCTTGCTGTAAATACCATATATTTAGTCATTTACCTAGCACACTCGTTTAAAACCAAAAATCCGATCAAAATACATTAAATATAAATGTTCTACAAATAATTTAATAATTAACATTTTATTTTATGTAAAAGTGAAGCTTTTTTCTGTGTTACATATACACAAACTATCATATTATGAATATGTACAGTAAGTTTACTATTATAGAAATTCAGTTTTTTAAAAATTTTGTTGCATTTAAAAATTGCAACCTTTCAATTGTTAACTGCATTTGGTTACCAACGTTAAATCTTTAAATGAACCTTGTAACGAGTTATAATTTTATTTTAAATAGTCTCAACATTAACTGTGATTTATTTTCCCTATAATAATTGGGTTATAAAGTTAAGCACAATTATTAAAATGCTTGGAATTCTATTATTATTATGTTTTATTACTTATTAACATATTTACAAAGTTATTTCACGTTCATATTTTAGTTTTAAAATTTATATATAAAAGGTTTCATATTTGATATTTAAAAGATTGTTATTAATTTCATGGCAACTAACCCACTTTTTTAACGAAAAGGGGTTTTGCAGGAGACGCGGCGCCCTATGGAAAATCGAGGTCTGTTTCGGATCAAAAATCGATGACTTTTTTATTTCTAATGATAAAGTTGTGAAATTTTGCACAAATGTAAAGTAGCGTATAA
>JAHWXV010490750.1:0-11919 GCA_024586415.1 Phrixothrix hirtus | reverse complement strand
AATATGGATGAATATATATGAAATATTTAATTTTTGTTTATATCAACAACTAGAGCTGATAGAAGAAAATGAATGCTATTTTCATAATCAGAGTTCTCTAGATATTCAGAATCAGCTGTTCTTTTTGATCCAGCAAACAATTTTTTCCTTTTTGTCGGGCTGTGTAATTATTCTCTAACGGCAACAAAAGAGATTCTAAAAATTGTTATTTACTATATAATTAGATCAGTGGGTGAAATTTCTTAAGACGCAAAGGCAACAGCTAAAATAAATTACCTACTACATAAAACAAATTCTAGAAAATTGAAAAGTCAGGTATTAAAGAGTCGTACGGCTAGATAGTGCAATCAGGAAACTGATGTAGGTTATTACATGTATGTACAATATTTAGAGTGCTCCTGATAATAATCTTTTAGACATCTTTTTCTCTCCAAAATATCAGCTAAAAGGCGCTAAAAGATTACAAAATCTATTTTAAAATACACGTTACGATAAATACAAGAATCGTCATTAAGCCAATAAATCTCTTGCAGAACGCAGTAAATAGTACATAACTTATTTTAGGAATTTAATAATAAAAGGGCGTAAAACAAAAATAGATATGTAAAAACTTACCTATTATACTGAATTTTAACCTCAAGAAAACAAAAATAGTTCTTTTATATTTATTATGATTTTATTCTATTTAATCAAGTCAAAATTTAAACTAGAATAATTTTAATTTTTTGCTTGAGCCGTTTGTTCCTCCTTCTACCCATGCGCGTCCATGAAACATTGACGACAAAACATTTTATCGCAGTCCTCGTATTTAAGTTTTACAAATTTAGATTTCTGATGTGCAAAATCTATTCCATTTCGGAGTGCTAGTTTTGTATAGCATTTAACACATCTTCTACGCTTATCGAAAGCTCTTAGACCGTGCAACGTCAGATCTCTAGGTTTTTTCAAAGTCTTTACGGCTGCTGCGTCCTTGAGCTAAACATTTCCCTTTTCAAATTCCTTCTCCCCGCTTCTGCACCTGCCGAACAGTTTCTGCCTTTTCTCTTCTCGATAATGAATAGGGTCTACTCCTATCCAACTGTTATTGACAGAGCGAAATCTAAGACTAATGGTACTGCAACCAGTAAACTGGGACGGCTAATAATAAATACAGGTGGAGCGGTCCTATTTAACTGACCCGTTACCCGACCTGTTACCCGACCCATTACTCGAACCGTTACTCGACCTGATCCACGACCCGTTACCGCACCCGTTACCTAAGCCGTTCTTGAGCTGTTAAAAGTCATTTTAGAGATGTTAAAAGAGTTGTAAATCTGTAGAAAAGCAGTAAATTTGACCATACAGCTGCTCTAACTGAAGACAACAACCGCCCCAATTACTGGACGGCTAATAATAAATACAGGTGAAGTGGCCCTGTTTAACTGACCCGTTACCCGATCCGTTACCCGAACTGTTACTTGAACCGTGCTAATCCCTTTTTATTGCCATTAAATGTTATATTACTTTAAAATATCTAACGGTTGCCACTTTTTTGCTATTAACTGTATATGCTATCGGGTTTGTTGCTAAGGTGTTCAATTTAAAAGAGATGACGTTACTCTTTTTATACTCTGGATGCTCCATGTATTTAAATGGAACTTTTGTAGTCAAACACGCACAAGAAGTGTATCCCTGGACAGTTAAGTCTATAGTGGACAATAAATGCACTTATACCATTTCCGATTTTGCCGCATTACGGATCACTATTAATATATATCAACTTGTAAGGTTCGAAAAATTAAAACGTATTCTACAAATCATATTTTTTTATTATTGCATACTTTTACACAAATCATACATTATTATCCTATGCTTAAGGCATCCTAGTTTCTCTAAAAATATATTTAACCGTAACTCCCGCTGCATTCTTACATCTAGTTAATTCTACATTGTTATATCTATTAGACGTCATCATTGTTATTACTATCTTGACAACTGGAAATAAGGTAATTATTTGGAACAATCCAAACTGTTCTCGTTCTTTTTTAATGTAGCAAAATCCCAGTTGGTATTAAAAAAATTATTAATAATACTTTTATTGGTTTAATTGTATAAATTCAATTCGTTCAATAATTTGATTTTTTAGTTAATATCTTTTAATGCGAACAATTTGCTTGCATCACTTTCATCGAAATGAACGTAGTTGTACTGATAATGGCTAATTTTTAGACTTTTTATGAAGGATCATGTATCAAACTCAAATTCAAAGTTATAACTGATAATAAGAATACTTCAACAAGCATATAATAGTCATTATCAAGTAGCCTATAGATATAGATACCCTAAGTGATTTTTGGTAAGCTGTAATGGGGTCAATGTACTATGTACTTGACTTTCTTCTTATTGAACATTCATGTCATATAAATTATTTTCACACATACACACTCTACTAATGATAACTCTAACCAACTTCCATACTGATAAGAAAGGTGAAGGCCAGAATTTACGCGCTAATAATAAATCTGACTAATTTCCTGTCAGGACTGATAAGAAAATGCTTTCGCTCGCTAACTATAATCTAATCTTAATATATTTCCTGCTACTCTGATATGAGATGAGGACATCGGCCTTTTTATGGCAATTATACATAAATTTGACTCATTTCCTGTATGATAAGAAAATCCTTCCGCATACTAGTTTCACTAAATCTTCTTGCTACGCTGACAAGAATATGCACATATTGTTATCCAGTCTGATCTTTTTTCGATACTGCGCATGTGCCGTCACGCCCAAAAATTTCCTACTCTTTACTAATTAATAGTTTTTCTCCGTCTTTTATACTACAAAAGGATGTACATGTTGTATCCTTACATCATGATGATATTCACGCTGTCGGAGTTTTCAATCCTGCGCATGCGTCGCCATTCCCCAAATTGGCCGCATGCAAAATGGTCGACTGCGCCACTCTCTAATAATTAGTTGTCAAATGTACATGTTGTATACTTACATCATGATGATATTCACGCTAAATCCCGTTTCCTTAATCCTGCACATACGCCGCCACGCCTCAAAATGGCCAATCACGAAATGGCCGGTCTACAAAATGGCCGATTCCTCCCTCTACTCACGCAAAATGGCCGACCTACAAAATGGCCACCGCCCAACCACAAAATGGCTTATCACAAAATGACCGACCTATAAAATGGCTGATCCACCACTCACAAAGAATGGCTCACCCACAAAATAGCCGGCCGCCTATCATATAAAATGACCGATCACAAAATTGCCGCCGCTGACTCCTCCTACAAAATCGCCGAAGCCGACTCCTCACAGAAGATGGCCGCCGCTGACTTCTCCCACAAAATGGCCGCCAAAGTTCAAAAGTGACGTTATGTAACGTTTTGGTCCAGAACTCCCATAGCATACCTACTGATGGCTCTTCTAATTTCTTTAATACTTATTCCGCATGCCTCTTCTCAAATAACTGAGTATTCATATTGTGATAATCCATGGATTTATTTGTTGTACTAAATATTAAACTTGCACCATCAAAAAATCCACTTTTTGTGCGTGCGTGAACAATTATAATCTCTTTCCATTCGCTATTTTATATGGCTGATGTAGACTTTTTTTGTATTGTTGTTCCAGATATTCTTTAAAGTCCCTCTACTAAAAATTCAAGTTTCATGAGTAAACACAAACTAAGAAGGTTTAGATGAATTCATATATTTTAAATATCACTGTAAAAAGGCATCTCTCCTTATGATGATTTGATCTAGTTTACACAAGGAACTCCTATTGTTTGATTTTTTAAAACGTGATCCTAGATGTTTAATTATCTTCAATAATGTCATTTGTGCGATATCGCATACTTATTTGTCTTCAATTTTTTTGTAATAAATTATCCAAATTTACATGTTGCTTTTGCTCGTACATCTAGCAAATTATACCTCGAATTTGTTGTTTTATTGAATAAGGTAATTCCAACCATTTCTTCTTTGTAAATTATTTTTTCGTGGTCTAAGAACACTACACTATTTTTTAAAGTACATACTCTAGACATTGCTTGAGTGGATACTTTTAATGCTTCCGTTGTTCTTTGCTGAACCGCATGTATTGATGTTAATAGATCAATCTTATCTCGTCCTTTTTTAAAATACTCGTACACATTTGATAACAATTCACGTTCACCTTTTGTTAAATGCTTTTGGTTTGTTGTCATCCTGCCAATTTACTACACATTCACAATGGAAGTTTTTATTTCACAAAGTTTCCAAATTACAAATTATTGTACAACAATTTAAGAGATTTTGAAATGAATTATTCACAGTTGTCATCCAAGAATTATTACAATTGTAATATTTGCGAGAAGTAAATTTACTTTCGCTTTTAAAAAATGCGCTTAGGGAATTTCAGCGAATTATTGATTACACAAATCTGTTAATCAGTTAAACTAATTACATGTTATAGCCATTCAAAAGGAATGTGTAAATAAGGATATTTATGATCTAAGTTAGGTGCTATGATCATTGAATTAACCTCAGGATAGTCCAAATCCTCAAATTCGGTGTCTGAGGCTATGCACCACTCCTGAGGTATTACAATTATATTTAGGGCTTCTGAGTTTTCAAATAAGAGGTATGAGAGTGTGCACCATCTTTAATTACAATTACTGTTACGGTCTACCACTAATAGAATAGCATTATAACATGTAGTCCTTCGAGCAACAAAACCAAGTTACTAGCAGCACGACGCCGTTAAAGTTTCCAGGTCAAAAATTTAGGAGAGCATGTGACTGCACGTTCACGGTAAAACTCTCAGAAGCAATAACAACAAAAAGAACAAATTGGAAGTCCACACGCCCTACTAGCATCCATTCATTACGAAGAAGAATACCTGGAGTTCCACAACGGTCCGCCTAGCAGAAAGAAAAATTTTTTGAGGTCCACAGCGCCCTACTAATAGAATGGAAAGTGCCTGGAGCAACACAAGCGTTCGTCCAGCAGAAAGAAAAATACCTGGAGCTCCACAGCGGTGTACAACAAGGATCGGTGCATCAACTGACTTCATGATTAACACAACTGCCACTATTTATGCAAACAAAAAAAATCTCCGCTGGCGCTTGACTACATAGCTGTTTTTATTATACATAGAAAACTTGACGGGAGTGTTTTTCTAAAAGAAGGTAAACCAAAACTTCAGGTCAAATTAAAACTCCTCTCGTAAAAATAAAATAACTGTTAACTACCCGCGTAAAGTTATAGCGGTCACAAATCACAAACTGCAACGTCAAAAAGATTCCACAAGAAAAACATCAGCGGATCGATATTTGTTTAATGTATATATTTAATCATATAAGATACTATACATAAGCTCAAGCGTCAAAAATTATCAAATTACCAAAGAGGGCATTAATAATGCCAACACCTGAAATTTATAACATGAAGTATTACAATATACTATACTAATAAAATAAGTGATAGGAAGTCCAAATTAATTAATATTAGCGAAATTTGAACACAGCATAGCACAGGAAAAGGAAAGACGTACGCGTTCAATTCAAAAACAACATTTTTATAAATAAATTTAATATTTAGTACATAATTTATTCTGTCCGAACAAAATAAAAAGAAACAAAATGTATACTGGGGCATATTATTTATACATTAGGTTCTGCAGAAAATATTGTAAAATGAAAAGTAACATCTAAATTTATTATCACGAAACCAAATTAAATAAATCTGGCGTGAGACACCACATGACTTTCTCTTACGTATATAAATATAAAAATAATGTCTATAAATGATTAAATTATTATTTACGTTTATTGTGGTAACGATAATTATAACAGACACTCGCCCAAGTTATTGGACACACGAATGACTGTTTAACTGCGGAGATTTTCTCTGATAACTTGCTTCAACGCATTTTCTCAAATAACCGTTAAGTTTACGTAAAAGTGCAACAAATGCATAATAAACGCAGCAAGTTTAAAAAAAAATTATAGCTTTTTCAACAAAATCTCAAAAAAAACTTTAAAATGCAAGACTAAACTAGCATTTCTGGTTATTCGATTTTAATTAAATTCTTGAGTCCCAATTGCGGGAGATAGAACACTGAAATATAAAATTAGTTTTTGAGATATGTTGTTCACAATTATTACTTTAACACCTGCCGGTTATTCGACTTTCAAAAATTTATTAGAAAAATAGTTTAGTTCATATAAAACGGAATTAAGTAGATAAGAAACATACCAAGTTTTAAAAAAATCTTTTGAACCAATTTCAAGAATATCGCAAAATACGAAATCTTAGGTAAATATCTGAGAACGGTAGAAATTAAGTGGTATTTACGTTATTTGAAGTTAACCAAGTTGTTGATTTTGAATACAAAAGTAATTATGAGTTTAAATGTAAATTTTTATTTCGTTAGGACTTTTAGCTTCATACGTATTTTATTCACAGTTAATGGTAAAAGTACTTTCGGTTACTCGTTTTACGGAAACGTTTTTGAGAAACAATCTAGATTATATGAAAGGACATTAAATGTCTAAGAAATATACTAAATTTTTAAAAAGTAAATTGTTAGAGACAATTTTGAGAAAATTTCTAGAAACGAAGAATTCGGAAAGTATCAAAAATAACAGAAATACGGCAGTACTTCCATTAGGACAGCTTTAAAATTTACAATCTCTTGGCAGTTTCAAGAATAAGCCCCAAATAATTGCAATAACGCATACATACAAGGGTAGTTTAATAAATCAGGTAAAAGTGAAACAAACAAGATTTATCAAAATCTGCAAAATGCTCGACTACTTTGACAATTACTTCTTTATTGAATCGAAATTTTTTACCAGCAAACCAAGTTTTTATGTTCTAGAATGAGAAATACTTAGAAAGTGCCAAGTCGAGCGCAATTCATGTATTGTTGCAATTGTGATAACTAAAGAATGTAATGGTGGTGAAACAAAGTGTCTTTCTTTGCTAAATGTAGCCGAAGTTATCTGATTTTTTCATTCGATTGATCCAACAGCGATGAATAACACTTGCCTGCTATTGTTTTAACTTGTTGAAAGTAGTCAATAAAAATTATTACGCAAAATTTCCAAAGAACAGTTTCCATGACTTTACCAGCCGATAACTCCAATTTTGTCCTTGTGGTGCACTTGAACCAGCTTCTACTCAGTGTTTCAGTTGATTTTTGGTTTACAAAGTATACTCGTCTCGTTCTAGGTTTCCTCAGGTGTAATAAATCGACCCAAAAATTCAGATATGTTACGCTTAAATAACTTCAAACAGTAGCTAGAGATCGTTAAATGATTATGTTCTTGACCCACAGCTAACAAACGCAACACCCATCGTAAAGAAAGCTGTTTCATAACAAAATGATCATGCAGAGTTGAAAGAACTATATGAATCAACCAGATTAAGCCCTCCACAATCTTACGCATCTTCACTCAATAATCTGCTAATATAATATAATGCACTTTTGTAATCATACATAATGTACGAGCATCTTGGTCTACCAAATTGCTCAGCACCGCGAATGCTCGTACCACAACGAAAATCATTAAACCACTTGTGAACCATTTTCATTGATGGAATAAATTCGTAAAGATTTTGTTTTGTTTCTGTTATTGCTTTCTACGTAGAAAATAATGTTTAATGAGAACGCGAAAACTAATCAACAGATTTTCCTAAAAATTAGTAAGACCCATCTGAAGAATTGTATTTTCACAAAATAATATTGATTTTATTCTGGAGGTACCATTTCCTGCATTTTTACCTGGCTTATTGAACTAGTCTATTATATGAATTTAGAGCTAATTCATACGAATAAATATAAATATACTTTGCATAGGTGGGAATTACTTTTATCATAATTTTCGATTCCAGTAATCGACAAGTACTCCCCATCGCAAACAAAATTCAACAATCTTCAGTAACTGCCTCTTGCATTTTAAAATTCCTATAGAGGCACAATTTAAAAATCTGCTCGGATGATGATTCAACATTCCAAAAACGTAATTCAAAGAAAAAAGTTATTTACTTTTTAAAGAAATTTACTTAATAGTATACTGGTTTGTTTTCCTGCTAATCATTACTTCAGCGAAAACTAAAGTATGTTTCCATTTAAAAAATTTATAGTTACTTTTAATAAATATAACTTTATAAAATAAAATTCTGTGAATTTCTATAATCTAATAATACTAAATCACAAAAAATAAACACATTTGTTGAAATATCTTATTTAAGATCTATGGAAATGACCCAAGCAACACTTTTAGTTATTGAAACGTATTAATAACTCCTAAGTTGACTTTGAAGTGTCTGGTGACTATCCATTTCAACCATTCTAAAACATTTCCATAACGTATGTCACTAAAATGGGGAATAGCGCATACTAATCTATTACTAGTTTACCACCGTAGCAATTACGTTTCTCTAACTAGAGAGTTACGTGTTAATTCCGCTATAGTTTAGTCGCTGAAACTTGTAATTATTTTGCCCCCTCCTAATAATGTTGTTTCTATCTTACTCAAGCAACTTTGTAAAACATTATATTTCTAGCGTTATCTATAGAACTGAGTTACAATGGTTATAGTAAATAGTAACTATGGACGAATACTTCCACTGTAATTGGGAAAGTATAATTCGTGTATAGCACGTACAATGCTCTTAAAATAAAAACCAATGCCTGTTTATTGATAAAGGTGATTATGATACCTCCATAACATTTACGCGCATCGAGAAATATTGATATTTATAAAAATAAACATTGCAAAAATTATATAAAAAATAAACGAATGAAGTACTTGAAGTGAAAATATACAACATATTTTCACGTAAGTTGTAGAAACAATGTATTTGTAGTAAAAATGAATAAAATATTAAAAAAAGAATTTAAACAAAATAACGTTATAATTACAATGATTTCGCTTCAAAGTAATATTTACTGGAATGTAAGATATTCTTCTTGACTGTTAAGTAGCGCGAACATAATTACTACAGAAAAAATACCTAATAGTAACATTCCACCAAGAAAGTTCGTTATAGGTATTGGCTGTTTAAGTCCTACCTTAATCTAATAGCGT
This sequence comes from Phrixothrix hirtus, assembly GCA_024586415.1. Taxonomy (NCBI): domain Eukaryota; kingdom Metazoa; phylum Arthropoda; class Insecta; order Coleoptera; family Phengodidae; genus Phrixothrix; species Phrixothrix hirtus. The sequence goes on along the minus strand of JAHWXV010490750.1, from coordinate 2,846 downwards.
CCCCGTTTCATGTGTATTGCAGTTTGGTGCATATTAGCTGCTTTTTATTTATAAGAAATAGTATGAAAACTAGCAATACTGCAAAATATTGTATAATTCAGCAAATCGGGAAAGTTATCATTGTGAATATGGTGTTCTAAGTTCATATTAATAGACGTTTGTTTACTAGAAATAAATCGACTAATTATAAATCATGAATATTAATTACAAATAAAATTGAAGTGCTGTTTTGGCGTAAACGTTTGTTATATATAAATAAATTAAACTTTTCATAATAAAAGGAATTATTTATCAATTATTAATCAGCAATATTTATTACAGATACAGTTTTAGCCGTGTTCGGATGTAAACCATTCATTTATTTTCCTCAAATGAGCTATATTATTTATACACAAATTGCATCTAAATAAATGATTTGTTTTCCAGCAATAACTTAACATTTTTCTTTATTTATAACTAATAATGTTTCGCATTTATAAATATCCCTTATTTATTACAAATAAAATTTGCTCAAATAATTATTTACTAAGAAGTATCCCAGTTCTTCTTTCAATGCAGGTACGATACATCAAATGTAGAAGAAGTAGAAAGTAAGCGATTTTAATACCGTTATACCAAAACTCATTACCCATGGGAATAATAACCAGTATTTTTGGAGTTTTAATAAAACTCAACCGTCGTGTGGTAAATGTTCTTCATCTATATATGTATTTAACAAATACAGTAAATTGTCAACCACGCTACTGCCTACGCTATGTTTTAAACACCAATGTACAAGTTGTTCTGACAAAGAAATTTGACATGTTAAAATATTATTCTCTTCTTCATCGAAATATCCACAATTTTCATCAAAGTGAATTTCACTATAGTCTTCATCTGTATCTCTAAACTGATAGTTTTCTTCGATTAAATTAGTTTTATTATTTTCGACAGGTGTTAATTTAATAATAAACTCATCGCTTTGCACTTTATTTAAATTTGTTGGAGTGACTTTTGTATTAGCAAAATAATTTTCAATAGATTCTACTTGTGTTTGATTAAATTGCGACTTCATTTTCTATAAAAGGGATATAGAATGGCGACAGCTTTTTCTGCCTGAGCGCAATAATTATCCAATTTATTTTTAAACATCATCTTGAAATGTGTATTAAAAGGAAAATTTCCTTTATAGTGCCTTATAAGTGTTACTAAAACTTTTTAGTAACTTTCAATTAATGAGTCAATTAATAAATACTTTGACGTTAAATTCTTTGGTCATTTTAGCGTTATTGGAACTTCTGTTTCAACTAGCAAGGCACTTAATTTGTAGTGGCGAACAATACTAACCAAAATCTTAACAAAAACTTGAAAATTAACTTGGAAGAAACTATTTCTCTAAGGTACTAATGAAGTATTTAAAGATGGTTATTACTACTTACCATTTTTACCATAAAGGTGATATTCTTTAAGAGTAATTTTAAATTATTTTAATTACGTTGCAGGTACTTCTAACGCCACTGAAACAGATTTAACTAGTTAGTAATTTTAAACAGCAAATTTTAAGATATTCTGACTGATAAAAAAGTGAATCAGGTTATTCTCACGTTAAAATAGAAATATATGTAACAGTTCAGTAATATTTACTACGGTAAAGTAAATATAACTTCAACTCCTGTTATAATTACTTAAAGTGCTACTTGGGAATATGTACATTTTAGTAGGTCCTTATTGTATTGCTCAAATAGAAGAAAGAGGATTTTTGTAACATTCTTTTTAAATTCTTTTTGATAACCTTATCATTTGTTTTAAATTACTTCTTACAAAACAGACGATATGTAAAACATGAACATGCAATGGTTTTAATTAAGATTCTCCAAAAATCATAAAACTTCTAATGAAAATGATTTTTAATTCTGCAAAGTTTGTTTAATAATTATAAAATGACAGTGTGTTTTTATAAATTAATTTTTGGAACTAATAATGTAACTGACATTAATGTGTACTGCAACGTTCTTTTTAAATAAAAATAAAAAGTGATAAGTTAATATTTATATGTAAAATGTAATATCTGAGCTACTGAAAACAATCTCAAATTACAGTTCTTAATAAGAAACGTTATGCAAGGCTAGCTCTTCAAAAGGCAACTTAGGGAAGTAGGAATAAGGTATGTAGCAGCAAATGCAAGTTGTATCCTTTGGCGCCAGTTTAATTTAGCAATTAAACAGATGTTAAGGTAATAAAAGATGATATTCTTTAGAGTGCAAGTTGCATCCGCTGTTTTGGCCTAGAAGCACTGATTGAAAGATTAGATTTGTAACAATTTCTTTTAATTTGAATAAATAATAAATCACAGTAGTTTACAAATAACAATTCTTAATGAATTTTGAATTTTAACAATCAATTGAATTTTAAACATAAATGATATCATATGTCCAATACAGTGGTCTAAAGGGTGGCAACCAGTAGTCGATTCTTCGATCAGGTACCCGATAGAGGTGTACTCCAGCTGAAAAAACTGTCTTCGCACTAAACAGAACAGACTTTAGATCATTGTCTCATCGTAGAGTAAATTTTTAAAGGCAGAATAAGATTAATTTTCGTGAACGCAACTATTACCCAAGAGAGAAACTTAATTCCGTCCAAGAATAATCTTTAATTAGAAATAATAAATATAATAATGAAATATAGTTCTCCAACTCTATGAAGCAATAACATAATTCAAAGTATTGATTTACAATGAATCGAACTAATTGAGTGACCACCGGTGATTAATTTAATTAGAGCTTCGATTTTTAAATTAACTTTCAGATCAATTACATAATAAAGAATTTTAATAAGCATTCGCATATAAATTTGAATCTTAAAAA